>VXBR01006656.1:532065-728506 GCA_013400215.1 Cisticola juncidis
TAAAGGAGACTGGGCAGGAATTTATAACAAGATGCTGTCAACTTCCACCGATACCTGGAAGAGGTATCATGGTTGGAATGTCAGGCAAAAACTGAAAGATCTGTTTGACTTGCCTTGTTAACTTCTGTTATTTACTTGATTTTTGTTAAACTATTCAGTACAGAGTTACCATGTACTCATTCCATCCCCAAAGATACATTGCTTAAGCTCCTGTTGTACAATTGTTCTTTAAACGAGATGGGACACGTGATTTCTCAATGCAATCTGATGTGCAACAGAAACAGTAGGATTTATCAGAACTGAGTTCTGATTTGAAGTAGGACGTGCTTTTTGATGTAAAAACATGATAGGGCTCCCAGGCACTTCCATGGCTGGTGAATTCATTCTCCTTCCTAGTGTGTTCTTACAGTAACTAAATGGGGCACACAGGTTTGTGAATATTGGTGGTCTTCAGGTTCCTGCTGTAATTTGAAAAACTTCTGATCAACTCTTACTTGTAGCTGAATCATTTTTCCTTTGCACAGAGCTTTGTAGTAAACTCCATGGTGAAGGATAAAGAAGTGCTCCTTTTTGCATAAACTCTGAGCAGATGTTTTGGGGTTCAGGTCACTGGGGTGGTTCAGCTGGGTGGCTTGAGTCAGCCAGGGGTGTCTGCAGCCTTCACCTCTTCACCAAAGCCTGATGTTCATGGTAGCTGAAATTACAGAGTTGTCCTGACAAATTGGTTGTAACTCTGTACATAAAAACAAGAGTAAGAATCATAAACTGGTTGAGAAATAAGTAAAATAAAGCTTATCCCTTATTTGGCCATTTTCCATTCAGAATTTTGGGATGAAATAGATCACCATGTTTGTCAGTTGTAGTGTAGTCAGAGTTTAGCTTTTGCATATGGCTCATGAGTTCTTACTTTTCCTTTTTACTTCTGAGTTATTTTGGAATTTTTTGATACTAGAAATGCTTCATTATTGTTTTCTTCCCAAAAGTGAACTAATGGTGTGCAGAAAAACATTCTTAAAATGTGAGGTTGTTCACTTCAGTTTGCCCTTGGAAGAAAGCCTGGTCATTTTTTTTTTTAAATCCTATCACTGCAGTAGGTGTTTTTTAGGAAGACTAGTTGCTCTGCAGTATTTCCATACTATTTTTAGCTATGTAATTCCTTAAGGACACCTTGCTATGATTGTGGTTTTGCATAATCTGTTTGCCACGTCCATGTACTCCATTTCCTCTAGCTGGGCATGCAAAAATCAAAGCAATTGCTAGTTAGTGAGGGAAATATCAAAAGTTTCATGCATTTGCTTTTTAATTTTGCTGTGGTTCATTGTTATCAGCTTGTTTCTGACTTTTTTTTTTCCTCTTCTATACTTCTACTTGTGTTGGTGTCATTAGCCAGGACGTTTAAGGAGGAGAGATTTCCTCTCAGCTGTATGTCCTATGTAACGTACACATTGCAAGTCAGAATGACTCTGTAATTTGAGGTGCGTGGCTCAAGTTTTCCTCTAAAGTTTTCCTCTAAATTCCATTCAACTGTTAGTAGGTACAAGCATGGGTGCAGTTTGGCTGAGTAATATCTTCAGTGAAACACATCCCAAACCTAACTGTAGCCTCTACAAACTGCAGGGGAAATCCAGAGCAAGTAGGTATGGAGACAAGCTGTTGTCTCGAAGGAGAAAATATCTTCATCTGAGATCCCTGTCTTATGTAGCAAAGAGGTAATCTAACCTGGAGATGTGAGGATGGAGAGGAATTGCTTGTGCAGCATGTGCAGATCTATAAATGCAAACAAAACTTGCCTGGAAATGCAAAGGGTTTAAGCTGCAGACTGACAGGAGGATGAGGCACACAGAGAAAGGGATCCTGGATAATGTCTTAAGCAAGAGGGAGGGATCATCTGATTCTCCCAGCCAAAGGGGCTAAAGTTGCTTTTCCTGTCTGTGTGGGAATGGTCTTAATCTCTTTGATCTAATGGCTCATTCTGAGCCTTATTATAGGAATGCTGAAAATATGCCTGTTGGGTTTGTGGTGCTGATGTGGGTTCCTTCAGAAAAAGGAACACTGGCTGAATGAAAAGTGCAAAGGGCTTAGTCTGCTGGAGTTTCCAGTGCTTGTGGTTGGAAAAAGCCTTGTTTTGGAGCTGGGACAATCAGAATCATTTATTTTTAAAGAGCTTTCTGTTATTATAACCTAGTTTTTAATACAAGTGAACACTGCCTTGGGCTAGTTGAGGGCTCAGTTTGGGAAGGCAACTAGTGTCCCAGGCAGTTAGAGTGATACGCTAAGATTAGTAGATTTTAGTGTTTCCATTTCAAAATCTTTTAGTGTTTCCATTTCAAAATCTTCACAAAAAAAAAAAAAAAAAGGGGGCTTGCTTGCTGCTCTTGCATTTGAAAGAAAGACAAAACAACCAAAAAAATCTTTCTGCTTTTGCACCTTTTTTGTTTGAGGTGAACACCTTGCTTCATGTCACTTCCTGTGCCTGCTTTAGAGGACAGTTTTGGAGATGTCAGCACTCTTGTCCTGGTGCCACAAGGTGCTGTGTAAGCACACGTGCATGCTGTGGTTTACATGCAATATTAGCTAATCCTAATTCAGAGGTGTTCGAGCCTTGTGCAATGCAGAATTCAGCAGCTCAGGAAAGAGGAGCTGGTAGCACCAGCTGAGAGTTAATAAACCAGGTGACTGTTAGAGAAGGGGTTAGTCATGAACTGGTAAATCAAAGGAACTTCACATGAGGATGAGGAGTACTAGAAGGAAGTATAATCCTCTTCCACAAAGGTTTCTGCATTCCACTCCATGCAGCAGTCTGTGGCAGGAGTCTTTAAGGTCTTACCAAATCAGTGGTTTCAGTCATGATGTTTATACCACATGACAAAAGAAGTTGGGATTATGCTGCTTTCCCACTGAAGTTTCTGCTCTGTCACACTGTTCATCCTTGTGCCTTTTTGAACCGTTTATGTGACTAACTCCACGGTATTTTCTGTGGCTCCCACTTTCTGATATAACTGACCTGATGATTCTTTTTAAGAACAGCCTAGCAGAACATGAAAGTAGTGCTCTGGAAAACCATACATGATTCTGAGGCAGAACTGGCATGTTAGAAAGTGTTAAACCTCAGAGGCCAAGCATGTGCTGAGCAGCAAAAAGACCTATGCTGAGAAGTCCTGTTCTGTACAGAAATGCTAATATCTCCTCAAACAATCCCAGTAATTGTATGCAGCAAATTGACAGTGAAGCTGCACCAGAGTCCGATTACCAGCTGTGGCAGAATAGCTTTGGTTTAATTTCTCCTGATGTGAGGGTCACACCAGCTGCAGTAGCAGAGCTAGAGAAGAGCAGAAGAACAGATTCACTGCGTTGGTTTTGCTGTTTTCTTACTAACGTAGCAGCTGTAATCTGAACCTGAGGTTCAGAAATCTTGAAGTGGAATCTAGAGCTGATTTGAGCTGATTTACATAGCAGATGAAGTCCCTGGCAAGAGAGTAAGGAGCTGCTGTGTTTATCTGAGATACCCAAATACCAGCTGTGGGCCAGAACAGCCATTCCTTGTTACGTGGTCAACCCTTGGCCAAGGGATCCCAGTGCTGCACCATGGGCTCTGAAATAAAGTGTGCTGATGCTGGTGAGTGCTGAGAGTGCCGTGCACTGGAGCTTACCCTGGGTTTCTCACATCCTCTGGTTCTTCCTCTAAACTTCCTTTCTTTCAGTTTAAAATCCTGAACTACCTACCACTAAAAATGTGTCCCTGGGAGATTTAATGTCTCTTTTTCTGGGGGATTGTAAAGTTCCTCTGATGAGGACTGGTGTGCCTGTGGTGACTGGTGGGAAATTTCGAATGTTTATCCTGAGCACCCGGAGATGATGCAGTAAAAATATGTGAGTCCAAGCTTTGCTGTAGAGCTGTCTCTTCACCAGAGCTGCTCTCATTTGCTTAGTAACAAATTTTAAAATTTTTCTAGGTCTGACTTCTGACTGGGAGGCTTCTCAAAAACTACAGAAAGTTTCTTAAGAGGGGTAGGAAAGGTTTTGCTTGTACCTGAAGATACTTATATTATATACTATCTATATTGAGTTCATTTATAGCTTTCCTGAGCAAAAACCCCTCTTCCAAAACTCTGGCTTCATTTTCCTGGAAACACTGTTGGAAGAGGCCATCATGAACAGTGTAGAGCATTTGTTTGGGAGTCAAGAGGCCTCAGTACAGACTCATGAGAATTCCATTTCTCATCTTCAAGGATTCTGCTCTGACTAGTGGAGGAGATAGGTTGGGCTTTTGTTTGCTCTCAACTTGGCTTCCAAAAGCACGAGGTTCCTGAGACGAGGGGGAGGCAAAGGATGTGACTCCATCCGAGTACAGCAGCAGGCTGCAATCCTGGGCTGATCCCTGGCCTGAGCCTGGCTTGTGGAATCTGTCCTTGTCATTAGACAAAACATGTACTTGATGATGTAGGTGATGATGGTGTACATGAAGATGCACAAATAAATGCTGGAGGATCTTGCATTGTCACACTGCCTTTTCATGAGACTGATGAACCAAAATGCAGCACAGTGCCCAGAGGGATGTATTGTTTGAGCTCCTCCAGAGCCTTGAACAGATACCGCCTACACACTGTGTTATGTATGTGGGTTGTGCTTGTTTCTGCCTTTTTTGTGTGTGCCCAGCTTAGCTTTATGAATTGCAGAGAGGGTGTGAAAACCCAGGCAGGGCAATGGTCAGCACTGTTGTGCCTCTCCCTTTTGTATAATTGGGATGGTGATTTTGGGAGCCCCATGTGGAACCTGCATTTCCCTGCTCAGCTTAGTAACACAAAAGCCTTGGAAGAGCCTGCTGCTATTCCTAAGCCAGACGTTATTTCAGCATTTATAGACTCTTTCACTTCTGCCAAAACCAGAGTGAAAACCATTCCTGCTATAATGACAACATTTTTGCAGCTCTGTTTATTTTAGGTGGCTTTTGCAACACTTCTGGCGTTTTTATTCTCTGAAATTTCTGAAAATTCATAGAGCAGCAGTATTTTTCATTACTTTTAAGCTGACCTTTTAAGTGTATCTACCAATACCAAACTTTCCACTTGATGTTTTGAGAAGGTGTCTGTCTCAGTAAGCTATATTTTCAGGAAGTGTAATTTAAAATCTTTCCCTAAGGAAGGGGAAAGGATCCAGGTCTGTGTCTATTACAACATGATAAAGCTCCACTGAAAGCTAAATGTAAATGTGAATGTAAATGTAGTTACTAATTGGTAGTTAGCATAACTATTTTGCACGAACCTTAGCAATGCCATCTTGGCTCTTTCTAACCTCACCCACTCCAAGTAGGACATAACAGGAATGGTGAGAGAGGAGGCTGGAACAGTTTGCACAGAGAAAGAGGAATTTGCCAAATAACATGTGTTTTGTAAATCAGTCTTCCTCATCATATGAAAGAGAACACTTTATATGAAACTCTTGCTGTTCAGGTGAGGAGACTACTACCAGTGAATATTAAGAGGCAGAGAGGATAATGGTTCAGACTCAGCCTTCCCTCCACTCTCTAGGTTGGGGTTGACTTATTTCCTGTCAGCAGAGCAGGAGCCCACGCTGCTCCCCGCCCTGTAGGCGTATGCAGAGAGGCTCAAAAACCAGTCCTCTAAAGCACTGCTTAGTGTGAGTGCTGGGGCAGGAGCTCTGTCTTAGGGAGAGCAAAGAGAACCACAAAGGAATGACGGAAACAAAACAAAGCAAAAAGTGATTATTTAACTGCCAAACCTATGTTAAAGCTTTTAAAGGGAAATTGGCATGACTGGTTCTGAATATGACAGGTCATTTCTTTGTTTTGATATGTTCAGACTTAGCTGGAGAAAGGTGGTACTGAAAATGTGGGGTTTATATTTATTTGTTTCACTTCTCCACTGTACCAAAATGCCTATATAAAACAGGGCAGAGAGGAGGAAAGGATATGCACTCAATAAAGATGCTTTATCTTTAATGATTCTGTCTACCTTTTGGCTTTTTATGACACCAGTATTCCTATTAGAAAATCCTTTTTGTTATGTTTTCTGTATGAAACATTCATGCAAACAAGCAAGAGGCCTGACCACAAGGGAAAGCCATTAAATTGACAAATCAAGTTGTTCACAAATGCAAAAGAAAAAAAAAAAAAGAATTCTTCTAGATCAGTTGTTGTCCAGTTCTGGAAGAGCTGTGGAGAACAAGAATGCTGTATCCATTTTGACAAAGGACATTTTTAGGTTCTCCCTTCATAAAATCCTAAGAGTAATCCTCCTAAGCAGTGAGCTTTGGGATTCCCAAGTGAGGTATGGAAGTCCAAGCATGAAAGAAGACACGACCTTAAGAGGTGACTTAAAGAAGAAAGGACAATTAATAAAGTGGAGCTGCTAGAGTGATGGCTTAAATAAACACTTTGCCAAGCATCTGGCATGCTAAGAAGTAGAATATATCACAGTGTCTGAGATCAAAAGTTAATGTTTTATCTGAAATCTTTTGGGTAGATTTATGATAAGTTCTTTGGCAGTCTCTGTGGTTCTCACATCACTGATGGAAAAAATACATGCTCTGGAGAAAGAATCATAGATTAGAAGAAGAACAGGTAACAAATAATGCACAATTAAGCTGTATCTAGTTATAGCTATGAATTGTGAACATGTCTTCAGAAGGGTATGTAAATTGCAGAGTAACTGTAAGCAGGAAAAAAACAGGGAATGCCATTGAGGGTTTTTCTTCCATCACTGCTTGTTGGTCAGACAATGTTGTTTGTCTTTGCTTTATCATAAGTGATGGAGCTGTTCCATGTCTTTCACAGCACTGCCATTTGCTGCTGGTTTTTGAGGCGAAGACTAAAAGCTCTTCAGTGTCTATGATGATAAAAATAGATCTGTTTTCAGACTCCTGACATTTTGTTAGTAGAGTTGTGTAATCGGTTTACTTGGGACCAAGTTAACATGCTAGCTTTCTGTAGGAATTGGGAGTCTGCTAAGGGTGGAAACTGCCTGCTCTGGAGACATCTCCCAGTATCTGGGTCCATCAGCACAACTGGTGAGATCCAGACTGAAAGTGTTGGGATTTAGCGTATTTAGTAACAATTAAATAACATACTTGAACTCCAGTAATGTTCAGAGGGTTCTAAGGAGATTTACCATGATTAACATAGATGTTGAAGGGTTATTTTTATCCTGTTAAGTACTGGTGTTTCCCCCCATGTAAATATGACAGGGTTGCACACATGCTTTTTGCCATTTCTAGTTTTTAACTCAGTTTCCTTAGATTTAATTAAACTGAATTCAGATAGCTAGAAACAGTGACTGGTGGTCTCTAGCACTATCCTGAAAGAAGTTTTTGGTCACTTTGTCCCAGAGGGGAATTTTGCAACATACCTGTAGGTCTAGGGAGAAATGGTATTATATAAACAGCTGTGAGGAGGCTCCTTAATCTGCCTCCAATCCTGGGATTAAGGGAAATATCCGCTTTACTGCACAAGCAGTTTTGAATTAGAAATCCAACATTGTGCCACGCCCTTCTAGCCTGGTGTATCATCCTTCTTTTCTAAACACTACTCACAATCTGTTTAGTCTCACCAGAACTAAATACTTGGGGGTTTAAGTGCTTTTTATCAGAACGTTTCTTACAGGGGAGTATTCTGAGGAGTAAACTGAAATTCTTCATTTGCTGTAGTGGCTAATGCTGTAAGATGATGCATCAAAATGCTGTCTGCTGCTGTCTTGTAGCAGTTATATGGTATCAGATAAGCTTTTTGAAATGTTAAGTCTTTCAGTTTCAGTTGTCAAATCCATAGAGTTTGGGTGTGACAGTTGCATTACACGCTTCATAGAGGATAAAGTTCTGTAGAAAACTGAAATGGTTAAGGTTTTTGGTAACATCAGAGATACATCACTGATGATGTTCTTTACTATGGGGTCAGTTCTCCTAGGGTTTACAGGGCAATAATAAGTGTAATAATTACTGTTATTGAAACACCACTGTTGCCTTGTCTTACAGACTTCTATAGCTTTTTCTAAAAGAGCAATAGCATCCAGATACTGTCCTGCTTTTCTACACAAGTTGACTTTGCCAGAGAGCTTCTAAAGCATTTTTTTCAGGGTCACACTTGCTGTCACAACCTGAAGGGTGACCCAGTGTGTAGGTATTTAGAGATTGTGACTGAGTTCATAGGCTTCTGTAAGACTCAACAGCATGGAGGTTTTTTTCTCTAAATTCTCTACTTTATTACAGATGGCGACAAAAATCACAGCTAGCAACTGTGCCTGTGATTTATAACTCAAATGGATATATATGTGTATATATAAAAATACATATTGAACTGTTATAAATTCATGGGAGCAATCAGTAGTATGGCAGCAACCAAGTAGGTGGTGTATACTGTTACAGGCTACTACAAACTTTTCATTAATGAAGCAAACTTTCCAGTAAAACCACAAAAAATGTAAATATGATGGATTATTTATATGCACATATACAAATGTTTATATTAATACCAGTATCGAGCTTATTGGACAGATGTTAGATTGCACCAAACCATCCCAGATGTGGGAGGACAAACGAAACTCTGCTGGGTGAGGGTCCAAAATCTCTTAGAAAGTTTGTGTGAAGAGTTCATCCTGTTTAGGAGAAGTATGTACAGCAGACAGAGTTCTTGGAGTGAGAAGTTTTGTTTTGGATAAAAATTAGGTCATATCAGAGAGAAATAAGGAAGTGTAGGACACTACTGCTTCAGCAGCCCATAGATGCTGTTAATTTCTGTATTTCACCCAGCATAGCCAACAGATGTTGTTTTCTATTCTCTCAGGCCAATGTTTATTATTTTTCTAGACTATTTTCTTTTTCGTGCAGATGTAACAGCCAATGGCAGTTATCAAGTCTTACTTTCTCAGGATGTTTTCCCTGTTTTCAGACTATTTTTCCCTTTTCAGATGGTAAGTGGCTGTTGTGGTTCCTTGTTTTTGTGCTTATCAGTGGTGTCTCAGGTTTCTATGTACCAGGCTGTGCATTTCAGAGAGGCCAGCTGCACTTATCCATAATGTTTCTGTTCTATTTCCACTATTCTGCCACTATTTCCAGGCCTAGTTCCCAGGCTAGCCACTATTTTCTCTGTCAGTATTTCAGCAGACACTTTCTTCTTTTAGTAATTTTCCCCCTCTAACCAGGTCACCTTTATGGCTGCTCACTTCACCTGAATGTCCAGCTAAGACATGCACTGAGCCTCCAGCAATATTTTAAGGTGGAAGATAGTGAGCCATGATGGATATGCCTGGGAAGGAAATTATGGAAACGGATGAATCTGGAAGTTTGAAGCTTGACCTTTTATGTTTTACCCTTTTGTGTGTGTGCAGACTGGGGAGGATGTTTGGATTTTGACTGACTGAAGATGAAATCCAAGGAGGAGCCCTTCATTCTCATCATCAAGGAGGGTACTCATCTGTAAAGCTCAGTAGATAGATACCATGGTGAAATGTTCTTACGGGTTCTTCTCAGGGGTCCATGACCTCTGCTCTTTGTAGCCAGCTTCACTCATTCTGCAGGGAATTTGCTTTACAAGTGTAGTTCAGCTTGGCCAAATGGTAGATTATTTCAGGGGAGAGAGCAAGGAAGAACTTCCCCGCCTTCCCCTCTCTGTGGCTTCTGTCGCTTAGCAGACTTAAGAGTATTTAACTAACTGAACACGAAGGTTTTGCAGTGCCAGACCACACTGCTGCCAAAGTAGCAACAAATACTGCTTTAAGGATTTGATGGGGTGGATTTGAATTGCAGTCATGTATGGGAAAGTGAAATGTGAAACTATGACAGTCCTTAAGGATTGGATGTTGTATTTTTTTAGGAGTTTTATAGTTCTGCCTCTTTCACTCTGCACCCTTTAAATCTGCGTCTTTCCATGAAGAATATTTGGCACTGCTTGTCCTCTTTGGAGGACAAGAGGTAAAATTTTTGGAGGTTTTGTTTTGGTTTTAGTAGTACAAGATGTAGCGCAATCAGAACAACTGGAATTAAGCAGGCTGGAAGATCTGACTTTCAAGGACACTGAGGTTAATTTATAATGTGTGTGGTTTTCTTATGTACACAAAATGCACAGTCACTTCCTCTTTAATAAAACAAAAAACGCACAATGAAGAATTTTTTCCCTTTAATGGTCATGGAACGATAACATCTCTATCAAGCTTTGGAACTTTCTGTGATATCTTCATGATGTTGCACAAGCTCCAGTGCATTTGAAGTGCAACAGATGTTTCCCCTCAGCTGTGTGCAGGCTTTTGTTCTGGAACAAGGCAAGCCCTTGAAAGTAGGGTAAGCTAATTATAAATGTAGTTTTCTTGTTGGATTTAAAATTCTTTGTGGATACATAATTAGGAACAGCTCCATATAGAAGTCTGCCCTTATATCCATATCTTTCCATTTATTTACAGGAGAGACAATACCTCCTGCAACAGGGGCATTTCCCTACCCTTGGGGATTCTTCTCCAGTTTTAGTTGCTGGAGGATAACGTGGTTTCTGTGCTCCACTCTTCTTCCCAGGGTCACTGACTATCTCTCAGTGGGGAGATGGATATAGCAGCACTCCTTTCTCTTTAGTGGAGTTCAGTCTGTAGCCTCACAGTGGAAGCCATCGTGTTGTCCCTTTGATTCACGTGTCTTCTTCCCATCTCTCCTAATTCTGTGCTCTAAAGCTCTTGCTGCTGCAGGAGTACAGACAATCTCCCACCAGCAGATGAAGGGACTGGACACACTGCACCAGGGCTTCCTGCAGAGCAGGGAGAGTGCATCAGTTCCTCTGGACATTTGCACTACTACTTCAGACCTCCTCAAAAAATCAGTGACTTCAGACTGCTCTGGAATCAGAGAAGCTCAGATGTCAAAATTCTCTGATTATCAAAGATTTGGAAGACAGTATGTGAAAAGAAACAAAAGAGATTGTGTAACAACCCTCTGGAGTGTATAACATAGTATACTACTCCTGTAAAACAACACAAAAAGCCTGAACCCCCTGTGTTTGTGATGACAGTGGAAATAGCAAGTAGTTTCTGTTTGGGTTTGTTGTGAACTTGAAATACACCCGCTGTTCTACTATTGATTGTTGTGATTGAGCTTAAATACCATCCCAGAGAACAAAATGTGGAGTAAATTTTGGTTTAAAAAAAAATAAAAAATTCCTAATCTTATTTTTCCCATGTCTCATGTATGCCTATCTGGGAAAAGTTGTCAGTACTAGTGACTTTATTTTAGCTTTAGAGTAAAATAAGGTCATGAGCAAGACACTGCCAGTGACAAAAAGCAAAGCTAATTAGCCACAAAAAAGCCTTATGCATACTTGATTCTAACTTCTTGTGAAAAACATTGTGAGAGTGTGTATGTGTTTGTGTAAGTAAATATGTGAGTGTATTTGTATATATAATTATTATATGGAAGTTACTAGGGCACACAATAACCTTGTGTAAAAGGTAAAACTGTAAAAATTTTAACATAGTTTCTTGTTTCACAACCGTTTCTTGAAATTGCAAGATGCTGAGGCTCATAGGGGGACCATCTGACTTTGTGCCAGCAATTGATGGGCATGGGTTTATATGGCTTCATATAACTTCTTTTCGTTCATGGTCTCATGTTTCCCACCCACAGACATGAGGGAAGAAAACGTATACTTTTTTGTTGTTGTTATTATGATCACTGGATTTAGCAATAGACAGCCTTTCCTGCTGATTATTTTCTTGGGGAGTGAAGAGTATGTTGTGTTCAAGTAAAGATAGCTTGTACCAAGGGCTTATTTTGCATCTTAAAAAAAAAAACTTTAGAGTTGTTTTCCTCCTCGCTTGACAATTGTAATGAAACATTTTGTACTTGATACAGCTGTGTCCTTCTTATGAAGTCTGTCTAACCCTTAAATACTTGTTATTTTTCTGGTGAACACATTTGGTATAGCACACCTAAGCAAATCCCCCACACCTGATCTGTCATAATTAGATTTTAAACTTCATATAGAAATACTTCAGGGTTACTAAACCTTTATCTTCTTCTTTAATTAACAGAGGAGGAGCTCAGGAAGCTGAGAGAAGAAACAAATGCTGAAACGTTAAGGCAGGAGCTAGAAAAGGAACGGCAGAGGAGATTAGAACTAGAACAAAGAGTCAATGAAGTACTTAAAGCAAGGTAAGAGAAACATCTTCACTGTAAAGCTGAAAGCCACTTGAGATCTCTGACTGTCTATGGGAAGTACTGCTAAAAGCATATGTTTCCAGCCTAGGTGCTCTTAAAGTAAATTAGTAGTTCACAGGGAGAGCAGCTGTCTATGTTGTCCTGTAAAACTACATAATTAACATCCATGTAGGTGTAAGTCACTTTTCCATACATAATGCTGTAGCTACAGAAGTGCCATGACACTTTCTAGTTGGGATGTTACTCATTTCACCTCTTCTGATGGCCTCCCTCTGGGATCTTGCCTGCCTGGAGCTACTGAATGCCAGAGCCTTTGCCAGAGCCTTTGCCATGCCATCGCATGTGCTCGCCCTTCTCAAGACTCGTGTCTTCTCCAGACTGCCCAGTCCTTGTTACTCTTACTCTAGCAGCAGCAAGGATGTCCCAGTTCACAGCAAAGGCCCAAATGCATGTGAGTAACTGGAATTTGAACCTTCCTTGCCACTACAATGACACATGGAAACACCTCCCCATGTCCATAGGTCCTTTCAAGGACCTCAAGGACACCCATCTTGATGATGCAAATATTACATTTGATGTTGTCTCTCCTTACTCTGCTTAGCTACGTAGATCTTAAGACCATGGCAGTTGCTTGGGTGCCTAGTTGTTCTAGACCACTTGTGTATGAAGTTGCCTGTTTTACCTTCCTCAGCAGCAGCTGAGATTACTGGGCTGAGCAGCAGGATCTGTGGCTCACCACCAAGTGCTGTCATCAGGAGATAGTGCAGGCTGAGTTGGTGATCACATGGTGAGCACTGCCACTTACTTAGAGGTGACAAGCAAGAGCAAACAGGCAAAACATTTACTTGGATAAGTGGTTTCCCAATGCCATGTGAACTCTGCCAGCCTCCTGCTTCTTTCTGTTCTCAGGTGTAAAAATAACTTCCTGCTCAGGCCAGTCCATGTCCACAGTGGCAATGGAAGTAGGGGCTATTTATAGGAAATATGAGGGCCTAGTTGATTTGGGTGGGTCTGTCTACCTCTTGCTCCTATGGAATCATAGAATTATTTATGGAAATAAAGTTTGGAAAAGACCTTCAAGATCATGAAATCTGACCGTTAACACAGCACTGCCAAGGCCACCACTAAACCATGCAGTCCAGAGCCACTTCTACAGGTCTCCTAAATGCCTCCAGGGATGGTGACTCAGTTACTTCCCTGGGTAGCCTGTTCCAGTGATTGAGAACCCTTTTGGTGAAGGAATTTTTCCTAAATATAAAACTCCCCAGTGCAACTTGAGGTCATTTCTTGTTGTCCTATAGCTTATTACTTGGGAGAAGAGACCCATCCCCACCTGTCTACAACCTCCTTCCAGGCAATTGTAAAGAGCAATGAGATCTCCCCTGAGCCTCCTTTTTGCCAGCCTAAACAACCCCTGTTCCCTCAACCACTTGTTGTAAGCATCCACAAACACTTTATTTAGTGGTGTCAGAAGGTACATTACTGTCTTTCACTTCAGTCTGTTTGCAGACCAGGTATCTGTGAGTTTATTGAACGCTATTGAGTGCTGGAGCTATCTTCCACTGGGAACTGTGGAGACAATACATTACAGCTCTAAAAAGGCATTTTATTTGCCTTCCTTTTTAACAGATTTTATAGTGGTTTGAAGAGGTGCCCCGTAGTTACAGAATTGTAAGATTTGGTGAACAGCTGTTCAGCATTCAGTTTTTTTGCCATCCTTAATGAGTCCTTTCTTCTCTTACATTTTCGCCAGACTAAAGAGTTCCAGCTTTTCCACTGTCTTTTTAAGAGGATTCCATCCTTTTCATCAGTTCAGTTACCATTCAACTGTTTTAAGAGTTTGAACAGTATTCAGAGTGTTGGTGCACCAAGGCTTTAAATAAAAGATAGATGAGGCCTTCCCTCTTATTTTCAGTACAAATCCCACCACAGTGGGATTTTTTTAGGTGATATTTCACAGTGATGGTTTTCCAAGGTCACTGGTTCTGTGCAAGGTTGGTCTGTGTGGAGTCTTGACTTGTGCTGCCAAGTCAGCTTAGAAGGGGCCCTCGAACATCCTTGGGGAAGAGTCTGGTTCCCAAGCCAGCACGACAACTCTGCAGTGGGAACATGGCCCAGACTGCTCTGATCTGGACTTTTTTTGACATTTTAAAGTTGCTCTTACAGCTGGGATGTGAGAGTGCATTTTTTATTGCCTGTGCTAGTTGGTCTGGCTGTGTATCTAGACTGGTATTGCCTGTTAGAGTGGAGAGTTGAAGAGGAGAAACTTGGGTGTGTTGCATGCTGAGTTTTAGTTACTAGCACAGTAACAGCTGTACAAAGCAGTGAGCCTTGATTCCTGCTGTTGGTAGATGAAACTGGTGCTTGAGGAAGGGATCTTTCTTGCCTGTGACCTGCTGCCTTGAAGAAGTTGCTGGAGATGCAAATTCCACGTGCTTGTTGTTAGTGCTGGCACAGCCCTTTGGCTTTGTCCCGAGGGCAGCTGTGCCTGGACTCCAGGTCATGCACAGAGAAGGGGGAAGAGATCTCATTACTGTGAGTCCTGGAGGAGGATGAGGAGCTGTCTTCTCTGCAGGAAGGTACTCATCATCCTGCTCTGTTTCAGAATAATAAGGCTGACTCAGAGTCTGATCTGGCCTACTGCAGTTTATGAGTGCAGGTTTTACAGAGAAAAATAGATGGAATGTCTTTGTTTATCATTATTTGTGTCAACATCTGTGCCTTGTTGGATTGTGGACAGCAGCAAATCTCTACCAGGAGTGACATTGCTAAATTAAGGTAGGATGACATGGCTCCCTGAATGCCATTTAGATATCCTAAGGATTACATGAGTTCTGTCAGCTTGGGTATTGCACTTGGGGATTACATTCAGCCAATTATCCTCTCCACCAAAGTGTTTCTCTAACTAGTCTTACTATTATTTCAGCCTTTTTGTGGCAGGCAGGATGTGTAAAGTGTCAACAAAATAAGACTGAAACTTTTTCAGTTTCCACCCAGGAGGAGAAAAATTTGTTTGTCCATAATTTTTTCTTAACTTGTGTTTCATTGTGTGAAATTCTGCACTGCTTACTGTATTTTGCACTTCGTTGTGGACATTTAAAAATACTTTTATTAGGACTATAGGTGAAATGTTGGCTTATATAGTCAAATATGTAATAGGCCATATTTATGCCTGATGGAAATTTAATTTTATTAAGCTGAGTAACTGCCGAAAGTTCTGTCTGCTTATGTCAAATTCACCCTGCACCTAAGGTAATTGTTGGCAGTTTTAAAATAGATACTCATATGTCCCCTGGTAGGGGGAGGGACAGCTTTGTGGTACTTACTGAAGGTTGGGGTTCTTTTTGCTTGCAGAATTAAACTGCTAATGAAAACCACACTATGTTGTGGTATAAGAAAGAAATTATTTTCAAAGTTGCAGTATTCAAAAGTATTTGTGAGGCAGATAAATACATGTAACAATATAAAACATGTTGAAAAATGTTTGGCAAGGAGAAAACAAGATCACAATCTAATTTTTTTTTCCTAGTGAAGAACATGGGCTTTCTTCATTGAGGTCCCAGTTGTGCACAGGGAAGAGGGTGGAGTGGAAGAAGAGGATTTTTGGTGCTTTTGTTTGCCATGGTGTTTACTGTTTGTGTATCTGATTATTCAGAAATATAGTGGCCTCAGCTAAAGTTTTCCCATAGATAGTGTTCACAACTTCCCAGCATTTGGAATGGTAGCTGAAGCTTATGACATTTTGCAAGCAGAATGACGCATAAATAATCTGGGATAGTTTGTGTGAGCTGTTAGTACCATATTTTGCAAATTGTGAGCTAGAACCATGCAGAATATAAAAATAACAGAAAGTTTTGCAATAACACTTACCAGCAGCCCATGATTTATGCATCCCACTTTGTTATTAGTATCATTGTGACCTTTTTTTACAAGGACCAAATAGACAGTGCTTCTGCATAAGTCACTAGTCCTTCATTGTGGTTGAGTATATCAAGGGCTTTTGAAATGTTTGGTGTATTTTAATGGGAAGGAAATGGAAAATGTGAAAATTATTTAACTTGTTTTTTTTTAACAGCTCTTCAGGGTAAGAAGCCATGCGTTACCTGAAAGATATGTTTTTAAGCTAGGCTAAGAAAATAGCTGCTTATTTTTGCATGTATGAGGTTGGAATGTGCTTTTGATGGAAATACACACATATTCAGGTTGCTTTGAGCAGTAGGAAAGGTGTTAATAGCCTTGAATGTCTTCAACAATGGTGGTTGAAAAACTGGTAGTGGGTTGCTTGTGAACTTGGAATTAGGCTGTGGGAAAATTGTTTTGACTGTGTCTTAGAACATCATGGCAGTGACTGCACCTGTTGTGTCCATCAACTCTGGTCTGCATCTAGTTTTTTGGGGGAGTCTGTTGATTCACACACATCTCAACCTGCAGGGCCTAATACACACAAACAATAAATGTTTATCTAAGGGAAATGGCCTTCAGTGTCAAGGTTCCCTTAACTTTTGTATTATACTTGCAACTAAATAAATAACGCTTGGGTCCTATTCCGTGGAGCGGCACTGAGTGGACACTGCATCAATGTGTTGCTTTTGAGTGGTACACGTGTCCTGGTCATGAACAGCTCTAATATTCATTAATATTGATGTTTCCCTGACCTCAGTATATTTAGAAAAAAGGGAGAGAAACAAAAAAAGGCAGTTTGTGTTTGTGTCCTCCACTGTCTGAGGTTGCTCCTATCTGTTTCAAACAGCCTGTGCTTTAAATGGCTGCAATCTCTAGTTGCATAAAGATGACCTAGCTTCATGTTTGGGATGTGTTGGTGTTATCAGTTACACCCTTTTTTGTGTGATCCAAGGGAATTAGTGCAGCTTGTTTTCACAGGTTCAGGCTGTGGTTGGGAAGCCCACATAGGAACACATGTTCTTGTGGGGACTGTTTATGTTTTTTAGCCTTTTAAATCATCTCTGGCATGAAGAGTGGTTCAAAACTTGGAAAGATAATTTCTTCGCTCCGTCAGTGGTCTTAATGAACTGAATGGTTCAACATGACCTGGTTTTGGAATTGAACTTCCCAGTAGGTGTGCAAGCCCAAACAATGAATTCTGAGCTTCCTGTCCTGGATCTGTCTGAAGTGGCTAATTATAACCTGATTCACAGGTGCAGTAATGAGCTGTCATTAACCTGATGATTCGTAAAGGTCAGGTTCTTCATGGGGAAGAAGAAACGGGCAGATGGCAGTGAGACATTGCCAAAAAAATGAAACAAAAGCACCAAGAAGGGCCAAAGCCAACTGCCATGTGCTCCTGATGGAGCCCAGTAAGACTGCTGTACAGAACTTCTTGATGAGATTTTCTTGATTTTTTGCCTAAGAAGCATGGGGAGTAATGATGCTGTGCTGCTTCTGAAAATACATCCCAGCATGTCAAAGGAAAACCCAGCCTGAAGACTCTGACAGCTGATGGTGGTGGGATCTTTCCCTGTCTCTGTCACAGGAGCTGTTCTGGTGTGACACCACCACAGTCAGTGCCCCCACACAGCTGGAGTGGGTTGAGAACTGGATCCTGCCTGCTTGTGGATGACCACCTCCTTTCCACCTAAATATGTCTTCAGCTTCAGTGAAACACAGTTCCAGTGACAGATTTCAGAAGAAAATGCCTAACTATATGTAACCATCTGATGTGTGGCTGATAGAGGAAAACAAGACACCACTGTATAATAGTTGGTGCAAATTTGATCGTGTTTATTGCTGTCTGTCTTTTGAGAGCTGGAAATGGAAGAGATGCAAGGGTAGGGGAGAAGAAGCAAAGATAGAAGGAGGTTTTAGGTGAGGAACCCATGGCTTATAGAAACCGGGAGAAAATAGCACAGGAGCCAAAGTTAAAGTTTGGCTAAAGAAAATAAACTGATGGCATGTCAGGTGGCTTTTGAAATGAAGAATTTCTGCAAATACAGAAGCCATGAGAAAAGTCCTGACGAGTCATGAAAGCATCTTTCAAAGCAAAAAGCATTGAATTCAGCTCATCAGCACCAAAAAATGTAGAGCTTTAATTCATAAATCAGTAAATTACTTCTAAATGTTCCTTTTAGAAATGAACAAGAATGTGGAAAGCTCATTCAGGATGGAAAATGCTTAGGAAAGAAGGAAGGGAAGCAACAAGTTCTACAGTTTCTCCATCATATTCATTGGTGTGTGGTAATGTTGAGACACGTTAGTAATGACCTTATTCATGTGCAGGTGGTAGTGACATCTTTTCCTCAAGTCCTTTCTAGAGGAACAGCAGAAGAGGACTGTATGTCCGTCTGTATTGCTGCAGTCTGCCCAGTGCAGTGGGATCTCTCTTCCTGCTCTTCATTTTCTGACCACATTTCACTTGATTCACTTCCTGAGGAGCAAAAGATGAACATTTGAAAGTACTTACATTGCCTGATAAATGAGTGATCATGAAACTGCACAGCTGACACTTTCTTGTTTCAAGAAGTAATCTTTTCAATCATGCAACTCCCTGTCAAGTAAAGCTTGCTGTGGCTGGTGTTACATTGTCAAAGCTCCTTCATCATTAGAAGGATCTTTCTGTATATCTGTATGGATGACTGAAGACTTTGGGACTGAAGCCTGAAATATTCTCAAGACAGGTTGGCATTTGGAGGCTGTGTACAAATGTAATTTGAAGCCTTGCACATGTACAGAATGCCAAAAGCATTTGTGTTTAAAAAAATCTGTTCACATTTAATGGCTGATTATATTCTTGACTCATTTTGAAAGGTAAGACCAATGATGCCTGCTACTTGACATATATTTTTAGAACATTTTTGTTGCAGTTTTTCAGGCTATTTTGAATTTTCGAGATGTTTTTCAAATTGGTTGTGACCTGTGGATTTTGAGAGCTTACAACATAACATTTTAAATCATTCTTAACACCTGTTTCCCTTGTGAAGTTGAGTGGTGTTTGACCCTAGTAGCGATGGCAGAATTCAAGATTTGTGTGTTAAATTGTGGTTTTGCTCTGCTGTGGTGGTTATCAACTTGTGCTATGGAATCCCTTTTAATTTATTGCTGTGGGAAAAGTTTTGGCTCTGAAGAGTTTTCCTGGCAGGCATTGCAATGAATATACCACACAAAGGCATGAATAATGCAAGAAATTTGATCCTACGTTTCTGAGCAGTTGTAAGATGAAATTGAGCTGTTGGTGACAGGGATGGCTAAACCCCACCTCACCTCTCTGGGGATGGTGTTTTCCCGGGATGCTAGGTGCAGTGAATACTTTGAGTCTTGTAAAAGGGCATAATCTGGGTTTTCTCTTGTCATGATTGCATGATCTCAGCTATGGAAACCATGGAAGTTCTGGTGCTTCCTTTACCTAAAAGAGAATAAATTCTTCCTCTGTAACATTTCACATTGTTTCTGTTTTCTTTGTAGGGCAGAAGAGGTGCCTGCAGCTCAGCAACCTGCAAAGCCACAGGCACAAGCCAATGGAACAGGTGAGCTTGGTCAGGTCTCTAACAGCACTTCAGTTCAGCTGGATTTTTTTTTTTTTGATCCTTAGAAGATCAAATCTTGCTTCTGAAGAAGCTGAATATGAATGACAATCCAAGCAACTTCTCTCTCTCTCTCTCTCTCTCTCTACATGATTCTGCATTTACTTTTTGTAGTTGACTTGCATACCTGAGCAAAGAATTTATTGTGTATTGTAAGGCCTTTAGGTATGTAATGAAACGTGTTGTCTCACTTCACCATTCTTGCATGCCTTGCTGATCCTTGACTTACTGGAAAATAGGTGTAATATATAGAAAAATGCTCTGGTTTTTTCTCAATTGCAGAAGTTCTGTTATGCCACTAACCACATTACTACTTCCTTCCTCTAAAAGAAGAGACATTCTGGAGACAGACTAAGCTTATGAGTTATTAGTTTTTTGGACACCTACACTGTCATCTACATTTCTCAAGCTGATGCTTATTATGAGTTCAGTAATGTACTGATATCTGCAAGAACTAAGGCAACAGTCAAATTCCCAGTCTTTCAGTACACTTTTACTTTTCTTCCTGCAGCTTGTGACTGAGACTTAGGCTTTTAAATCTGTGGACTAAATCAGAAATTCCTCCTCCTGTACTTCCATAGTGTCAGTGCTTTCTGTTATGTGAACTACAGCCTAACATTTTTTTCCCTTGTCAAAATTTCTTTCTCAGTACTTCCTGAAGTATTAGCTTGTGGAAGCTGCTTCATATTTTTATTCTCAAATAGAAGTGTTGTCTCAGCTGTAAACAGTCACTAGATTCTTTGTTTTCCTAGATTTCATTGTAAATCATTAATAAATAGTTTGATTCTATTTTCTGAGCCCCAGTGGCTTTTTTTACAGGAGCTTAAATGCATCATTTTGGCTGTTGTAATTGGCTGACTAATATTCCATGCTTCTGTTTAATCATGTATTAATTTCATGGAGTTCTGTACTAAATTTGGTCCTGGAGTAATTATGACCAGTATCCTCTTTGTGACATTGCTATGTTGAGCTATGTTTCCCAATAGTCTGTTTGCTCCTTCTAGATCACACTATTGTGAGTTACAGGTGATTGGTTTGTTCTCACTTGCCATACCTTAAGGCTTTTTACCCTGATATTATTTCCATGTGTCCCTATATTATGTTATATTTTTCCACTGAAACTGACATTCAGAAAGTGTGTATCCCTTCATTATTTTGCTGTGTAAGACTTTTCCAGGTCGTGTTATGACTGTATATTCCATATATAGAAAGTGGCTTACATAGCATAATTTGTGACTTTTGAAAAAAATAAACTGCATGGGGTTTTTTTTGTATAGCTCTATAAAGAACACACACACAGAGTCTTTATAAACTATCAGTGGTTAGAAAGTGGAAGTAAAAATGCCTCCAGGAAAATCTTGCTTATGTTTCCACCTCCCTTTGCTGTCAAGCCCCTGTGGCTGCAAGGTGATTTTCCAGCTTTCTGTTCAGGAGTGTTTTGGTTTGCATTTGCTTTTCTCAAGGTGACCCTTCAGCACAACAGGTATCATTGAGATTTACATCAGTCTTTTGTTTACAGAAGTCTCTTAAGCAGAAAATGTTTTTACTCTTGTTTGTTAAAAATTACTGTTTGTTAGGATGTTTTACTCTTTGTACTTTGGGTGATAAGATGCTTCCATGTACTGTTGTAAGAACAATGCAGGAGCCACCTTTATTCTTATTTTACCAGTTTAATGCAGTTGGGGGTCCTGTGCAAGAGCAGAAGTAAATTGCAGGTTCCCACAAAGAGTGCTGGTGAGGGATGGGGAAGCTGTACAAAGTGTGTTTCCCAGTGAGGCATGGTGTGTGGGAACAGGGGCTGCCATTGCATAAAGATGTCTTCTAGCATTGTCCTGATACTTAGTGCTTCTCTTTTATAGATAAGGGTAGTCACACAGTCTCTTCAAGACTCCAAAAGTGGTTTCTTGACAAATTTGGGGAGTATGTTGAGGACTTCAGATTTCAGCCAGAAGAGAATACAGTGGAAGCAGAAGAGCCACTTAGTGCTAGAAGGTAAATCCCTAATGTCATTATGAGAAGTTGCTGGTGCCTTTACAAGTTGCTTTTTTTATCACTTTTTTTTTCTTTTTAACCAATCTTTTGTATGGGTTGAGCAAGTGTTTCAATAACAAATAAGAATACCAAAAGTACAGAACCACCTCAAAAGTTTTGTGCCTGCTTTCGACAAAACATGAGATTTTAAGGTTATCTGTCTGAAATAAAATAAGATTTGTATTGTTTACCAGGTTTTGTCATATTTCTCCCAGAAACTGTGAATAAAGTCTTAGTTAGGCTGGAGAGCTTTTGAATTTCAGTTTTCAGTCTGATGCAAGATAGACTGTATTAGTTTCTAGAAACACATTTTGTAACAGGCATGAGTGAAGCTTTACACACATACAGTTTATTACTGTGAAGAGTATTTCAGGGATCAAATGTATACAAGTCTGCATTAGCTGTCTAACAAGTTGCTTTCATGGTTTTTTTTTTAGGTTGACTGAAAATATGAGAAGACTAAGTAAGTACTTAGCAGTATTTTATTTATTGTATTTGTTCTGGTTTCATTTGGGGGAATACTTGTGACTTCTTGTCAGTGGTGTACACACATTGCCTTCAGAATACCTTTTAAAGAACAGCATTAAACTTAAGCTTTGGATGGGTCTTAACTTCCACTAAGTTAGCCACAAAATCCACAGATCCCTGTTTTCTGAGGAGCCTGACTCAGCTCTCCAGAACGTTGCTGTCAACAGTGATTTCCAAGTTTTGACCTTTTCTATGGGCTTGGTGTAGGCTGCTGGAGCAGAGCAGATGGCAGCAGCACTTGAGTCCACGAGCGCTTCCAGTGCCTTGGGTGTGCCCTTCCACTCACTTGATTTGGCACTTTGGAAGTGCTGCTGATGCTTGAGGAAATCCAGTGCCAGTTGCTTAATTACTTCACATAGGAAGTTTGTTTAGCTGAGTCCCAAGCTAAACAAACTAGGACAGCAAGTCAGAGGCTCTCTCAAAGAAAGACTTGAAAAGTTGTGAGTTCTAGTGCAAAAGAGAGTGAGAGCTTCTGAGACTGTGCAGGAGGTATCATCATTCTCATCAGGAAAGGCAAAACTGATGTGGTCCAACAGAGGAAGCCAAGGTGGTCTTGCAGCAGCCCTCTCGTGTTTCCTTGTATTCCTTAGCTAGGTTGCCCAAGTATTGAAACAGCATGGAGGAAGAGGGTAAAGGATGTAAGAGGGTTTTGGGGAGCTGAGGAAGAGCTCTTGCTGGCTGTGTGTGTGGGCCTCTCCCAGCACAGGCCAGTCTCCCATGCAGTGACAGCAAGACCAGAGGTCTGCAGAGCTGGGACACAGACTTCTTCAGGGAGTCTGCTGGGTTGTGTGGCTTAGGAAGAGTTAGCAGCAAAAATTCCTGCAGAGATACAGCCAAGAGATCTAGCCTGGCTTTAATCTAGCTGGTGAGGGAGTGTTGATCTGATGGTGGGTGGGAAGGCTCTGCAGGGAAATTCATTTAGGGATGTGGTTTAGTGGTGGATTTGGCAGTGCTGGGTTAATGGTTGAACGCAGTGATGTCCTCAAGGTCTTTTCCCACCTAAATGATTCTGTGATTCTAAGTTGTTCCTTGGTGGCTTGTAATTCAGTCAGATTAATGCACATTGTTTTACAGTGAGACTAACTGACCTGTACAGTGAGTGGTCTTTGGGGTAATATGAACATGGCTGAGAACAAGCTGTGTTTAGCATCCAGGGTACCCGTAGAAAGGATGTTGATTTTTTTCTTTTGTCTGTACTTAAGAGTTTAGACATAATCTTTGTCTTGGGTAACACTTAAGTTTTGGAAATGCATTCTTTAATTATTCTTTAATTGTTCTGTTACATTTGTAGGTTCAATTTTTTTTTTAATTTGGATAAACCTTTTCATTACATGTTGTGAATATTCCTACATTTTTGTAATTTGATTTTTTTTTGTAATTTACAAGTGATTTAGCCACTGCCAGCTAATTCTAACATTGTGTTTCTTCTCAACTTCCATTTAGAGAGAGGTGCCAAACCTGTTACAAATTTTGTGAAGAATCTTTCTGCCTTATTAGACTGGTATTCTATCTACACTTCTGCTATTGCCTTTATTGTAAGTTATCCTACTCCTCTGGGACTAGTAAGTAATATAGTAATAGTAAATAGTAATTTCACTATTTGCTGAAATTTGTTGAAACTGCCATAACTGAGGAGAGGTTGTGCTACAGTTCAGGTGAAATCGAATAGTGTAATTTCATTTGACACAAAATACCAGTAGTGGTCACTTCCATTATATATAAAAGCATTTAAATTGTGTTTCCTGGGTGTCTTGGAGCATAGTTTTGTAATTGTTAAAATTAGAACTATCTGGGTATCGTTCACTCCTCTCTTTTTCTCGTCTCCCAGTCCTGGCAATTCAATGGTTACTTCAGCCTCGGCAAAGTTTCTTCGTGTCTAGGGCTGAAATGCTGGTAGTGGTTACATTTGATGAGAAGATATTGTCCCTGTCAGGGCTCTTTGCCATTTGTTAGAGATGCCTTGATTTCAGTAGGATTCAATGTGCAAACATCAGGTCTGTGAGCTAAGTTCAAGCAGTTCTGTGCTATCTTAATGAGGTTTGGATGCTGCAAAGAGACATAAGTGTCTAGTGGAGTTTTGATTTGTTTTCCTTCCTCCTAAATTAAAGTATTTAAATTCTTTTGGTCATAATGTATATGAAATTAATCTCTGTCAAAGGAATTACCAATAGCTGTGTGGTGAAATTGTCACACACCTTTTTGTTCAGTAATACCTCCCTGTAAGTTATAGACCTTATGCTATTTTGTGTGGCACAATTGAAGGAATATTGAGGAGGAGACTTCCCTCCCAGTGCCCTCTGTTTGTCCCTTCTTCATATCTGCTGATTTTTCTCTTGCCTCACCTGCTAAGCCCATTTTTCAGATAAAAGCTGAAATAAGAAACTTGAGCTGGTTTTTTTTGAAAGTTCTGGGACCTGGGAGCCAGAGCAATGTTTCACTTCAGGGTTATCAGTGAAAACCCTAGTGTCTCTCACAGAGAGACTGCAGTGTCTGTTTTCAGAAGCTGGGAACAGAATACCTTTTGAAGCTCTTTGTGTTTGTACTTTTTACATAAAATAAAACCTGTTTTCCTGCAATCCTTTTAGACTTGGTAAAGACTTGGGATTTAAACGACCTGAAATAATAGAGTGAGATTTTATCCTGTTGCCCAGTATGGGACTAATTGCTGTAATTCTTCTATGCACTGCTGACCATATCATGGTCATGTAGCAGATTCACAGACTTGAGGGTTTACCTCCTTTTTTTTCCTCCTACCTCTTCAAGTAATTGTAGTGTTGAAAATACTCCACTCTCTCTGAGGCAGCTGAGAACTATTTAAGTGTCATCTCTGGAGATTTGGGTGATTCTTAGTTTTGATTTTGCATTCCTGAGTGCAGGGCCATTGTCAGTCATGGAGTGGCTAAAATTTATTTTTTTAAATATGAATTGCATGATTCTGAGCCCTTCTGAGTGGGAAGTGATATTTCATATAACTCACTGTACCCCAGTTTGTAATCCGCATCTCTGTTTGTTTTTTCTTCTTAATCTGCAGATTTACATGAATGCTGTATGGCATGGCTGGGCCATTCCTATGTTCTTATTTTTAGCAATTTTGAGGTTATCCCTAAATTACCTCATAGCCAGGTATTTGCATAAATACTAGATTACTCTCTTAAGTAATGCTTTGTTTGAAAGATGTTTTGTTATTCTTGCACTGAGTTGTAAACTGCTGCCTTTTCTAATATTGTGAGTTACATTTAACACAGTGAAATTCAAACTCAAATATTATTAGAGTCATTGCTCAGTTTCTGTAAACTTCTAGTCTTACTGGGAATTACCTTTGTATCCTGTGGCTTGGGTTATCCTGAACAATGTTGCATGCTCTCAGACAAATCCCTCAGTACACTAAATAATATTTCTAATATTGCAATATTTAGAGTACTTGAAGAACATCACCTTCAGTATTGAAGCTTGCTGATTTCCTAGCAGAGAATCTTCACCTAGGCCTAAAATGGCATTTTTGCCTTTTTGTATAGCTCTTGACATACTTTATCCAAAGTATCTTCCATTTGTAAATTCAGTCTCCTAAAAAATCTGAGGTGGGTTTTTTTTTTAATGCACCTTAAAATGGTGTACAGGACCTTAATGTGCATATTGTAAAATAATGTTCTGACTACTTAATTGATACTTTCTGCTTGAATTGTATTCCCTGGAAATTGCTGGTAGCAAATAGGTTTCTGAATAAGTTGACATAATTTTCTTCACATGAAAAAATAAAGAGAAAAATATTCCTAATCCTTTACTACATGCACACCATTAACTTTCTTTGTAAAACCCACAAGCAGTGATTCTGTTTAGTATCTACTTAACTAATATTTTTAGTGCTGGCTGTTGTTGGCCACTTGTGCTTCTGTTATGTTGTGGGTTCAATGTTAATCTGGGGATTATATTATTTACTTCTAAGCCATAAGTACTTACTGCAGAAAACTGCTTTTTAACCTTTCACAAATCAGACCTGTTGGTGGATGGAGTTCTTGCTCTCTTTAACTATTTCCATCATTTGTAGGGGTTGGAGAATACAGTGGAGCATTGTGCCTGAAGTCTCTGAACAGATGGTAGGTCTTTGATCAGCTTCACTGTATACCTGCAAAAAACCCTGCACCTTTAGACCTTCCTCTGTATTTGTGTGAGTAGTTGGAAAGGAAGAAATAGTAACCTGCAAGTGAAGACACTACATGCTTTTTCTTTCTCTTTAATTAATTTAAAAGTAATTTAAAAGTCTTTACTAACAGCATTCTTAGCTTCAGGTGCTTCACCCTAAAATATTCCAAACTTAAAACACATTTCTGAAATTAATTTTAATGTATCAACCTGGGACGAATTAGGTCCTGTGGGATCTTCAACAAGTCTTGCATCCTGTTTTCTTTAAGAACACCAAGTCCATCTGTTAGTTTAGCATTTCCAGCCCCATGTACATGGGTACATGTCCCTAAGTGACAGATCGAAGTGTCATTTAAATACTTCCAGGGATAGTGGCTGCACTTCCCTGGGCAGCCTGTTTCAAAGCTTGACAACTCTTTTAATGAACTAATTTTCTGAATAACCAATCTACGTCTCCCCTGGCAAAGTCTGAGGCAATTTCCTCTTGATCTGTCACTTGTTACCTGGGAGAGAAGACTGACCCCCACCTCATTGCAGCCTCCTTTCAGATAGTTGTAGAGAATGATAGTCTCCCCAGAGCACTGAAAACTAAAAATAACCAGCAATGAAAGACATAAAAAGTAGATCTGAAACCAGGGAAGGAAAATGGTAAATGCAGAGGCTATCAAAAGTGAGATGAGTGTTGCCAAGGATGTTGAGAGGTCACCTTGTTCTGACAAGTTTTGTAAAACACATTTTGTCTGAGCTGCACATCAATGGATTGTCTCTTTCTTGCCTAAGGAGCCCCCAAAAGAGGACCTGACCGTGTCTGAGAAGTTCCAGCTGGTTCTAGACGTGGCTCAGAAGGCGCAGGTACGGTGCTGCTCTCGGCTGCCTCCGAAGCAGCAAGGGGGTCATAGCCCAAGTGGGCAAAGGCTGCTGTGCAGCATGCAAAAACAAATGCTGAAAGAAGAAATACTTTTCTTGCAAAGGCAACTTTACCTGTGAGCAGTGGAGATCTCAGTAAGATTCTTGAAAATGGCATTATGCTTCAGAGAATGGATTGAGGTTCTCTGCAGTTCTGAGCAAGCTCTGGAGGGTAACAGAAGCAACTTCTCAGCATTTTCTGCCTTATATATGCATATAACCTTCTGATAATGTAGATTGGGGGTGAAGCTTAAAAACTTACTGGAATGTGGATCTATATCCCAAGTCTGCTAATCATAAAACTGATGTAGGAGATTCTGTTCCTTTAAGATTTAGCTGAAGGCTGTGGTCTGTTTAGCTGTGTTAATTCAACAGTTTGCACTGCATCTCTAAAATAGCGTGTTTTAAAAAACTCCGCCCCCTCCAAGCCTTGAAATTTGCTGGTGCTGGAGAGGCTGAAGGAAGGTTTTCTCCCAGCTCCATGAGCTGGATGAGGTAGCAGCTGAGTGACTGCACCATCCAGCTGAGCTGCAGCCTTGTGCCATGCCTGATGATGTGCTGCTTTCAAAAGGGCTTTAACCTTCCCTTGCTAACTGTGAATGCTCAGCCCCTTCCTTCTGCTGGAGGTGGTGCATATGTTTATAGAACACCTTTAGAAATTTGCTGGGAAGGTGAAATTTTCAGGTGCTCTGATATTAAGGATTGGTCCAAGAATGTGTCCTGAGTCCTGAGCAGGGGTCAGTTGCATCATCATTTGTGGGAATTGCTTGAAATCTGCTGTCTCCAATGGTTTATGATAAAACCTGATAATGCTCTGTTTCCAAGAAGTTAACAGTCCTTTTGATGAACTCGGTTATCTCCTCCATTTTGTTACCTTCTAACAGAAGCTCTTTACTCTTAGATTGACAGCTTAATTTAAAATACTTGCAGTAATGTAAATGCTTTCCAGTCATGAGAGGGGTATAAAATAGTTTCATGATCAATCACAAGTTACAGAGCAAGGTTAAATGAGATGCAAGTCATCAAGTATTGCTAGTCTGTTCTGTATTTACTCAGTTATGAAGTATATTAATTACCAAAAATTAGTTTAAAAAAAACCCACTTCTGGGAATTGCTTACCAACAAAGTCAGAAAGTTATTTCTTTTCATTATGTGGACAAAAAACTCCAGAACAATGCAGGACTTGGTTTTAATTCTCTTGCTTCTTATGTAGAACCTTTTTGGCAAGATGGCAGACATACTGGAAAAATTCAAAAAGTAAGTTATCTGATATGAGATTTTCTTCCCTTTTAAAACAAGACCTGACAAATATCTGTAATACTGGTAATAAAATTTTGTTTCTTTTTTATTTTCAGCTTATTCATGTGGGTCCAGCCAGAAATAACACAGAAGCTCTACATTGCTCTATGGGCAGCTTTTATTGCATCCTGCTTTTTGCCCTACAGGATTCTTGGGCTTGCATTGGGTAAACACAATAAATAATTCACCTATTACAGTCTAGACTTAATGGGTAAAACTTACATGATCTTTAGAGGGAGAATTTTAGACTTGAAGAGAGAAAACCTGCATTAATAAATCATGCAGTGTTTTAAACTATTTTCATTGTGCTTGACATCATTTGTCATGACCATTTTGAAAACCATCTCAGTGGATAATAGAAGAAGACTGGGTAATGCTTTTGCTTCTTGAAGAGGTGAAGTCTATGATGAGCTGTTAGCAGAACTTCTCAGACTGTCAGCTGTAAGGCTTCTGGAAAATCCTACATGTTGAGGGGGTTTTGCTCATACATCCTTGTAAATGAAATATGTGGCATGAAACAGGAGGCATGAAAATGACAATGTAGGAAAAAATGAAAGTCAGTGGGATTCCTGGTAAAACTTGGAGGATGGGCTGGACAAAGCAAACAGACTACTGTGGGTCTGTTACAGATACTTAGTCTCAGCTGGGAATTGAGAAAAGGGTTCCTTGCCAAGGTATGAAGCCCAGTACTGTGAACCAAGAACTCTGTGTTTTTTTCATTCAAGTAATGGTATAATCAAATGAGTATTACTTTTAGTGGCACTGAACTTCAAATTTTGTTAGCTTGACCATAAACGTAGGTTTGCTTGACACAGCAATTGAATTTAGATGTGTGAGGAATAATTGTTTGACTCTTGGGAGATCTGAATTGCACTAAGTAAAGTTTTGAGAGAGTATTTTCAATGGCAGAATGCAAGGAAATAACCTTGTATAAGATAAGAGTTGGGACTGGAAGATAGAGTTTTATGTAGTGCGTGAGAGCCCTCTGTTGCCATTAAAATTCTTGCAGGAGCTGCGTAGCTGAGCACCAGAGGTGCATTTTTTGTTTTGATAGTATAGCATGTTTTCAGAATGCTTCTGGTAATTAGGAACATATGTTTGAATTATTCAAATGTTCTTCTGCATGGTAGTGGTTATGTAATTGTTTAAAAGAACTGGGGATGGAAAGGAAAGAAAAAAAAATTTTCTGGTGTTGGAAGAAGAACCAAACTAGTAAATGCAGGAGAATGGTTTTAACATTGTGACTAAATATACAGAATTTGGTTTCATTTGTGAACTTTAGAAAATATGATCAAAACAGTGATGTTCTTAATGCCTCTTCAGCGTTCAAACTGAAGTGACCTTTTTTTTCAGGACTCTATGCTGGAATCAAGTTTTTCCTTATTGATTTTATCTTCAAACGATGCCCCAGACTAAGAGCTAAGTATGATACTCCTTATATCATCTGGATAAGTCTCCTGACAGATCCTCAGCTCAAAGAAAGATCTAATGCTACAGTGTCCCGACGGGTAAGGGGAATGAATCCTTTTGTCCCTATGTTCTCAGCCTCTGAAAATCAGATCCCTTTCTCCCTTTTCTTTTTCTCCAGTGACTAGAGCACACTAAAGAGATGGTTAATTAAATCCTTACAATCAATGTTAGTTGATTGTAACATCCATTTTTTTATTATTTTCAAGATTCATGGTTCTTGTATGGATTCTGTTTCTTTTATGAAAGGAATCAGTTATCAAAAATGTGTATGCATGTATAGAAATACTGTGACTCATGAAGCTAAACACATAAATATAACACCATATTTATACCAATTTCTTTAACATACATTATGTGTAATTCTGTTGTCAAATACAGTCATTTTGTATCCACTTTCTCTATTGTTCTCTAGATGTTCTTTCACAGTGGCAATTCACATACTTAGGTAAATTAAAGTACAGCTAGTTAAAAAAATAGATAAAGGCTTGAGTATAATATGCAGGTTACTAATGAGATAATCATTAACAAATGTAGTAAAGTAGTTTATATATTTAGACATTCTGTCTCATAGTTATTTGTATTAGGTGACCTTTTAGCATAGTGGTGATAAATTACTTCACCATGTTCATACTCTAACAGTACATCTTCTTTTTGTTAAAATGTCATAGTTAAATCACTAAGTATTGTGTTTTGTGCCTGACAAAAGGCCTTGGGGCCTGACGTGGTACCTGAGTCAGGATTTTCCATATCCCTGGATTTGTCAGTGTTTATTAGTTTAAAAATTAAAACAGTTGTAGTAAATCTTGAGTCTAATCACATTTTAGCATTTGCTTAATGCCTCTTAGCACAATATCTAATGGAGTTTCTGAGTGCTGTGTGAAATGCACAGTACTGAGCAGTAATTCAGCCTGGGTATATGACTGGAGAGCAAAGGGGATAAGCCCATGGACCCTCATTGTTAGGAAGAAGTCAGGGGCTTGGGGGTGATGGAGCAGGGGGTGGTAAAATAACTGCAGCACAATTGAGTATTTCAGAAGGAGGTGGACAAGGACAGTCTCTTACAGAAAGTGAGTCTTCTGTTCCTGTTTTCCAAGGAATAAATAAGCTCTTGGATGGAGCCATCCATGGCCTGTATTTCTCTTGCTTGCAGAAGATGATCTTAAAAGCTTCTGTGCTTCTCACACTTACAGGTTGTCTCTCACATACTGTGGTAGTTGTGACATCATCTTGCTAGGTCTCTCTAATCTGCCTTAGAGGTGGAAAGATTCTGAATTGCTGAACTCGAGTCCATAAACTTAGAGTGTAATTATTCCTTTTGGCTTTTCTTCCTGGCTTTAGTTTTGCAAGTAGAGACAGGGTTTTTGTACTAGCAGGTTTGGCTCAGATTAACTTGATCTCAGTCATTTTAGAGAAACTTTCTTAGCCCTTGAGAGATTTATGCAAACCTCATAGTATGAAAAAGATTTTTTTACTAAAAGGTAAAAACCAAAGAGAGATTTTAATTTTTTTCTTAGAAAAGGCAGAGCCCAAAAGCATGTAGTGCCAGCACGTGTGCAGTGCTTCAGCTTCTTATCATTAAACAGCATACAAGACAGAGTAAACTTAGACACAATGCAATATTAATTGCCTTACCACCACTCTGACCTTGTGTCCTTAGAGAACAGTCCTGACAGCAGTATCTGATGGGTAAAGGTTGTGTGTCAAAAGCTGATGACAGATCAAGTGAAAAGGAATACCTCCAGGTTGTTGGTGATGTTTTTAGACAATCAGGACTCTCCCAACATTACAAATCCAGTCACTTCCACTTAGATTTAAGGCTTATCAAAATGCTTTTCTCTTGGTAATTGACCATTGGTGGTCTCAAGCCTGAGTGGTAAGAGGAAACATTTGCATGTGTTAGGCAGGACTAGATGTAAGGGCAGAACTACTCACATTTTCAGCCACCAGAGGTATAGTGGTACTGAAGTTTAAACTCCATTTTTTAATCTCTTTCTATAACAGGTAGGTAGGGAGCAGTGTAGGAGAGAGCAGAAATAGTCCTTATTCCAGCACAAAAAGCATTAGACTTCTTGCTCTGATCATTTCTATGTTTTGGGCTGTGGGGCTTCACCTGGTTGTGTGCACATCCAGCATGTCCAAATAACTTGTCTGTGAAGGCCTTCAGAAAATTCTTTTCATCTTTAGTTGCACACAGATTGTTGAATAAGCTGTTATTTTCCTTGGTTCCAGGGACTCAGCACTGCAGAATGAGGCAGCATTAGTTACCATCAGCCATTTGCTTTCCATGTTAACTTATTTTTTCCCCTGAAGCATCATTGTCATACAGGCACCCTAAAAAGGCGCATGGCAAATGCCCTCTGCTGTGCCTGTTTTGTCAGTCTGGTTAGCAATTGCAGTTCACATGTTTTCATTTGCTTTGGATTTCTTTTCTTAGTGTGTACATCCTGTGAAGTGTTGAATGCTACCAGGTTAGTGCAAAGTAGCAAAAAAAAACCCAAGCTGAAGGCTGGTTGGCCTTCAGCAGCATCGGGCCTTTACAGAGGAAGAGTTTAGTCCTGAACTTCCATACTGTGAGTTTGCCAATTGTTTAACTGCATGTGCATGGTAGGGCTAAGAACAGAGCTGCTGGTGCCAGATTTTGGAATCATGTGGTGCCCCACCAAGATGAAATAGAGTGCAGGCAAGCTTTCCAAAAGAAACTGCCTGCTCTCCTTCCAGAAGCGAGGCTTGTTGCCAGGGCAGTCTCCAGTGGTTAAGGAGCTCTGTTTAAACGTAGATTTTGCTCAAGTACTTCAGTTTCAGGAACTCCATACTCCCTTTTTCACCTCCCAAGGACGCTGACAACCATTCAGATTTTGTTTTATGTGTCAACACTCTAAAATTCAGTGCAACTTCAAAGCGCACAGGAAAGATCAATGGTTCTAATGCAACCTGAATAAATTAAACTGGTGTTCTCTAAGCACTCATAACTCTTTTTAATTGCATTCATTGTGTGTAGTTTCTTAGTTTGTGAGCAAGATCTTGCAGTGCCATTCAGTTCATGTTTTATTCTGTGTATTATACTGTTAAATAGATTTCACTTTTTTTCTTTTGTCACTGTCACATTTGTGTTGTTTGTTTCTTTTCCTGCTAGCTGTCAGGGCATGAAAAGGTATGGATCAGTGTGGAAAACTTCCTTTCATTTTCAGCATTTGTATTCATAATGAGCTTATGCAGTTCTGTGTGGCTTTTTTTTCCCTTTTTTTTCTTTCTAAACTTCTTTTGTGCAGTAATACTTTGTTTATCTCCTGAAGACAAACCAAGTACTGACAATCTATTGTCTGTTAGTGGTCCCAGTAGTTGCAGTCCTTGGAGCTGTTTGCAGTGACTTAGCTGCATCTAGTGAGACATAGCCTTTACTGTAGAAAAATGGTATTTTAAGGTAGGTGCATTTAGCACCATGTGCTTCAACCCAGCAAAGTGTGTCCATCAAAGGGCAGCACTTTGAAAGGTTATGTTCAGGTACCATATTAGAGGCTTGTGCTCTAGCAGCAGTATAGTGCAGTAGTCCAAACTTGATTTATGGAAGTAGTTAATGAAAATTATTGCACTAGAGTGGGGTTTTTTTTTTGGTTTTTTTGGTTTTTTTTAGAAAGAGTAGTTAACTAAATTATTTTTGAGATTGTAGCTTAAATGTTGCTGCTCGGATTTTGGAATTGTGTTTCTTTTTGTGCAGCTTCAAACAGCAGCCTCCAGGAGTTATGTGGGCTCAAGTGCCCCAACTGGAATAAGCAAAGATGAAGACACAAGTCGTTTTCATTCCACCAAGAGAGGAAATTTCCATGAAGTTTTTAACCTTTCAGAGAATGAACGTCCTTTGCCAGGTATGATGCCACAGAAAGGCTACATTAGTAGAATATTTTGAAAAAAGCCAAGAACAGATTAAAGTTTAATTCCTTTTCTGTGTATCGTGTAGGTGTAAGGTTTTGATTTGAAAGTTTTGCTTTGAATTAGGAAGAATGGAGATGGTCTCTTTCATTCTATATCCTTGCAGCTCTTAGAAAGAGTGTGCAGCCTGGTGTGCCTTTTATGGTTATGCAAATCCAATAGTCAAGTTACAGGGAATAATTGTGTGGGTGATTTTTATTTTTGGTGGGTTTTTTTTTCAAAGTGAATGTTAAAACAGATGTTATGATGTCTAGAACATCTGATCTAGGGTTTTCTTTCTAAGCACTTTCAGTCTTAGGTATCTAAAGTTTAATGTTGAGTGTTTTCTATTGTATAAGGAGACTGTTGGGGATAGTGCCAGTCTCTCTCTTTTTCTTAAAATAAGATTTCTTGTTCTGACTTTTTCAGTGTGTGAAAACGGCTGGCGCTGTTGCTTGATTAACAGAGATCGGAAGATGCCTACAGACTACATCAGGAACGGAGTTCTTTATGTCACAGAAAAGTGAGTCATTCCCTTAGGAGGGAAATTCAACACATTAAAGCATTTGAATCCAAAAAGGATCCTTTAATAGTGCTTTGAAACAAAGATGCCGTTTCAAGGTGCTTTGCAACCTCAAGGAGGCATCATAGGAGAGGGAGAGCTGAACCTGCTGTGTGACTGCATTTAACAGCTGAGATTTGCTTTGGGAAGGCTTGCATAGGAATGCAAAGTAGCTCTGTATAGACAGTTGTTAGCAGCTGCCGTTCTTGATGTGGATAACATACTAACTGTATAGATACTAGAAAAGAAACCTAAAACTTTAGTGTACTTTGAAAATTGTGGTCAACAGCTATTTGACAAATATTCTTAGTTTGGGGTTTTTTTAAGCAAGCTGAGTGTATAGCTTCCTTGAAATGATAGCAACAAAAAGAAAACTGAAAATTAAGCCTTAATTTCAAATTTTTATGGGTGAGTGGTTGTTTTTTTTTAATTTCCTTGCTTACCTCCCAGCCTCCCAGGACTGAATAACTGTGGTCATTACTGTTTGGGTCTTGCACTGAAGTTCCTTTGGAGTGTAATGAAAGGAAGTAAAGCTCATCTGTATGCAGTGTCACCTAGTGATAGAGGCCACTCTCCAATGTTTAGAAATCTGAGCTTTTGTCTGCAGCACAGTAACATGAAACTAACACAGTGTTTTTCATTAATCTTCTTTTAGGATGTTGAAAGATGTATAAGCCTTTGGAGATTTGGTATTTCAACTGTTTAAGGATATATGTCCCTTGTGTGTCTTTAAAATGCTTGTCAGGTTTAACCATTCAGTGCAGTAATATAAATACAAGATTTTTTGTGTGTGTATGCATACTGTATGTTCTGGACTTTCAGACAGCAGTCAGTTGCTAGAATTTATAAGCAATAAATTAGAAGCCATAACTGAACTGAATGTCTTCCTTTTATTTTTGAAAGTTATTTTAACCTGTGAGATTTCAAACTTCAGAAGAGACCAGAGGATATTTGAGAAATTTATTTTAAAACACTGTATCAGAATGAGCATTTTCTTGTCTTGTTTTCAGTTACTTGTGCTTTGAAAGCTCAAAATCCGGCTCATCAAAAAGAAATAAAGTTATAAAGCTGTCGGACATAACAGATATTCAGAAGGTATGTCTGGTTGGTGTTGTAAATAGGGGACAAAACTGGCTTTCTGTTCAGCTAGTCATGTTTTGCATTTGTGCTTTTGTTATTTTGAAAAAGCATACCATTGATAATTTGTGTAAGTGAAATGTAATTCTTTGACTATGAATGTTTCCCAGAACTGCTTTTTTGGGCTCAACACAAGCAAACTTGTTCTGAGTGTGAAGACAAACTAGTTTACTAAACCCTTTTACTCCTGCATTTTCTTTTAAATTAAAATGATGTTGTTTACTAACTCCAGTGTTGACCAGAGCTATATAGGCCTTAAGAAGACCTATTAGTAGCAGGAATTGTGTGTTACTAACTTCAGTTTGGGTGTGGATATTGACAGATGTACCATCTTAAAAGTAGGTGCCTCAGAGGGAGGCAGGATTGTTGTCAGTGGGGAAAGGTAGATCATTAGAATGGCCAGACTGGGATGGGCTGGAGTTTTACCTAGTTGTGACCTGTCAGTAACAGAGGCAATGGAAGGCTGGAAACAGAAAGGGCAATGTTGTCCTTCCTCTAGTAGAGGTTTATCAGCCTGTGGTTACTAATGGCTTTACTGGTTCTTTGCATCACTCTCTATGGCCTTTAACATCACTTTTTGTTACCCTTTCTGAACTTGTCCTCATCTTGAACAGACACCCCTGCTTTCTGCTGCATCCTATACACAGATTAAATCATGTTGAGCAAAGAAACACCTCAGCCGCATGTCTACTCCTGCATAAGCACCTCTAGATTTTCAAATTCTTTCCTTCTATTTCTGTGACATGTCTATAAAGCAGAGAGCTTATGCTCAAATTAAACATTCCTACTGGAATTAATAATTCATATTAATGGATTTCAAACATCATGCTTCAAGTAATGCTGTTTTGTTGTTCGGTAGACCTTTACTGCAAAAGTTTCTTTTGCATCTGTGTAGTGTTTTTAATGAAGATGAGACAGGGATCCATGCAGTGACAGGGATCATGCAGTCAACCATAAAAATGTACTGTGCCTGGTTTTATTTGGAGATGGGAAGCCCAGGTCTGACTTGAACATCTTTCTCCCTGTGAATAATCCCAAGCTCAGCCAACTGTTCCTTCTTATCCTTATGGACTTTATTTCTAAGAAAGCAATGCATGCCTGGCACTGGGTGCTATGGTTTAGTTGACTTGGTGATGTTCAGTCAAAGGTGGGAGCTCTTTTTCAACCTTGATGATGCTATGACTGTGATACCTTGTTTTCTAATTTTGAAAAACAAGCCTTTTCTGACCTGTTTGATGTTCCTCTGAAGAGTGCATGGGTGTCACGTGTAGGGGAAGCTGTGGGTGGTGCACACAGGTCCATCTCACACGTGCACAGAGCTGGGCTGTGCCCACCCCACCCCTGCGGTTCCCTGTGCCATGCCTGGGTCAGCTCCTTGTGCTGGAGCAGGGCTGATGCTCCCTTTGGGACAGGGCTGGTTCCAGCAGGTTGGGTGTTGCTGCAGCTCGTGGGAGGAGGTGGAGAGAAGGGTCCTGGCTGTCTGGGTGAGGCTGTACTGAGCAAGTCCAGGAGAATGAGACTCCAGAGAATGGCAGCTGGCTTCATCCTGGTTTTAGTAGAAGTCTCTTAGTTGTGGCTGGGAGGACATGCCAGTGATGAATTGTGTATCCTCTGCAGTATCTTTTGCAGTTGTTCAGTACAGAAGATATCTTATGTCTTTGTGTGTGTTTTTTTTTAGTACAAAGTGCTCTCTGTTCTCCCGGGATCAGGGATGGGTATTGCTGTATCAACACCATCTACACAGAAAGTAAGTAGCTGTCTGTATCTGGATTGCTGTGTTGGATTTCTTACCCTTCTTTTCCTCCTCTGGTTAGCACCAGCATAAGGGCTTTTTTTATCCCCTTATGTCAGTGGCTGGTTTTTTTTCCTTCTTAAAAAAAATTCACTTGTCTATTATTCAGTATGTTTGTCTTCAGAATTTCAATGAATTAAATATTCAGCTTGTTCTACTGCATCTGGAGTGTTTTACTCTTAACACTTCAGAAAGATTTTCCCCAGCATCCTGCATCAGGAGCATGCAGTCTGCTATGCAGTCTGAAACAAAAAGCTGTTGGCTTGAGAATATCCATGGGGAGGAGGCTTTGAGGTGGGAGGGCCTGACCTTCAGGTGAAGTTTTTAAGGAAGTGAAAAGTATTAGAAAATATGCCACACAGTCCAGGATTTAATAGGAAAAGGATTATTTTGTCTTTATCAATGCATTTCTAGTACAATTAATCTGTTTCTAGTGACTTGACAAAAATAGACCTAGAGGAAATTATTTTTCTTTGTGGACTGACATGATTTTTTTTTCTATCCTTTAGCCTTTGGTGTTTGGTGCCATGGTACATAGAGATGAAGCTTTTGAGACAATTTTCAACCAATATGTGAAAATAACATCTGCATCATCCAGCAGTGAAAGCTAGTGTCTTATCTTGGAAGAGTTAAAGGAAACTTTCTTATTGTATGACTTGGTAGTGAAAAAAATGAACATCCTCATCTATTTTGCAATAATTTTTCTTGTCTGGTGGTTTATATTCTATCTGTTACATAAACCAAGTGTATTTTATATATGCCTTCATGTTTGTTTTTAAGGTTTTTGTAAAAAAGAAAGACAAAAAAAAAACCAAATGAAAACAGTGAAAGTGCTATCATCACTATTAGCCTTGCACATTAAGCACTTTTAATGTTTATTTACTGACATTAAAAGCTGGGAAGATGCTCGGAGACCTGACTATATGAGAGATTGATCCCTTTATCTCCACTGATGTCACTAGGGATACATTTGTCCCTTTATCTTAGTTGTTTTTCCCTGAGATGTGAGAATGATGACTGCAGCAGCCTGAAGTCTCCTTCAGCTTGGAGTTTTTAACTGAGTCCTTTACTAAAACTGATGGCAACACCAAGGAAGTATTAGCTTCTTAGTATTTCCATATGTACAACTGCATTTAAAATAACTCCTCTTTGTTAATTATTGCATTTCAGAAGAATGTTTTACTGGTTTGGTTAACTTTGCTTTTTCCTGCATAGAGGTGTTTAAATTACTTGTACAGTGAATTGGAGGAGAAAGTTTGTAACTATATCTTCCTTAACTCATTAACCAAAGTAAGAGGAAGGAAGGCAGGCAGATACTTTTTATAAAAGAGGGCACCAAAATGTTATTCCTAAAATGTTAGGCATCTTATAATTATATTTCTATAGGTACTTGTCCTAGAAGGGCTCAGCTCTTGTACATGTTGCATGTACAAGGTGTTTGTACGTTAATGCATTAAAGACTTGAAGGCTTTTTGTGTTGGGGAGGTGGGAATAATTAAACTAAACTCAGATACGACCTTTTTTAATTTGGCTCTTCTCTTGAGTTACTTTGTGATAAAGAAAAATATGCTATAATGTAGCAACTGAAAGCACTAGTTCCTCTCAAAGCATAATTTGTGGAGCGTTGGTGTGCTTCTGTCTTCCCCCTTGCAGAATTAAATTTTAGTTGCAATTAAACCCAACTGCCAGGTAAAACAGGAAGGCTGCACTCCTCTAAACTCTCTCAGGCCTGTCTAGCAGCAAAGCACATATTGACCTTTGTCTTTAATATTAGAAAGCTTTTATACTCTGTATAATAGCACCCATCTGAGAGGTTTAGAATTTTATTTGCATTTTCATGAAAGCACAATAGGAGTTATGCCAAGCCTTCCAGAGTCTCTTCTCCTTTGCTACGTCTTTTGAGTTCAGTAGTATGGATGTCTCCAGACATTATATGAACAGTCCTAAAAAAAGCAATGGAGATGCAAATTCTTTTGTAAAAATGGGACTTAGTTTCATGGGGTTTTTTCCTCTGTTTTTTTAAACAGGAATTTCCTTTCTTTGTGAGGAAAGGGGTAAAATGAAGGAGGGAGAGGGGTAGCAAACACCAAAAGGTGTTTAACTCTTAGCACAGGTTTAAATTGAAGTGTGTCAATAAATGCACGAGTAATGAAGAAGGTGGAAGTCAAGCTGTACAAACCTTATTTTAGTCTGTCCACAAAGAGGTAGGATATGAGAACTTAATACAAATTTTATATGAAAAAGTACTGTTGAATACCATAATTTGGTTGAGTATTGTAAAGTGAAACACTGATAGGGTGTGCCCTGGGTGTAAATGTAAGGAAGAATAGGGTAGAAACCACTGTAATGGCTAAAATGCAACTTTCAAATTCTCACTTCAGAGTAGCACTTGAACGTGTCTCTACATGACCTGAAAAATGGGTGCATTTCTAACACCACTGTTGGTATGCTGTAACTCAGGGTCTGGAAACTTCAAATATAAGTGAAGCTGGTGGGAAATCCATTTTGCCACCATTTAAAGTGGATGTAGCTTGACAGTTTATGGTTTCATCATTTTACACATTCAGATTATATGTTTAAGTAAAATTTCTTATCTTAAATCTTTCTCATCAAAACTACTTTCAAATCAGTTAATATCTTTTTTGTAATTGCTACATATTATAATTTGGCTTTTCTTTCTAGAATCTTCCTTGAATAGCAAGTGTGGCTAAGAAATAGGTATTAAAATGGCTTAATGTTATATAAATCTTAACCAGATTCATTCATTTTGTCTTAAGAAAAATCCCTTGGGTGTGTTTTGAGGTTATCCTTTTTTTTTTTTTTTGAGAAACAGAAAACTATATTTTTTACAGAGAGCATGCTCTTTTTCTTATTTTTGTATCATTTTTCAAGTGTAATTTCTACCTTCACTCTGATCATAACAGCAGTTTCAGTAGGAAATCAGTTGACTTGCACTTATTACCTCCTCCCCCACCCACCCTTCACTGGTTGACCCTTGTGTCCAGGGTTGTCCTAGATTCTGGTTCCTGGAGGAGCTATAGGATCTATACTGATGGTGCCGGGACAATTAACCATACCTAGGCTTTGGTGAGGGAGAAGAGATATCATTATCCTTTTCCCAGACTGAAATGCCTCATGTGTACAGTATACTCTTAAAATTTATTTTCTGAATGAAGAAATTAGAAATGTCTTACAAAATCTGATGTGCTGATGTTTGAAATGAATCCACACTTTAACAGTGTGAACTTAAAAGTTAGCGATCCTTACAGCAGCAAACGTAGTGCAAACTGCAATGCAACATTGGTTCTAATACAGAGAAAACAGACTGGATTTCTTTCTTTTTTTAAATAGAGTTGTAATATAATTGACAGACATGTGTACATATTTTGCAAATTTCACTTTACATGGGGTTACCTGGTTTCCCTGCTGCTCCCGTGGTGTCCGTGACTTCAGGGACTGAAGTTCACCTTGGTGTGTTTGCTCACGCTCTTCTCCTGCTGCACCTCTCAGGGCACGAGGGGATGGGCAGTGAGTGAATGTATACTTGACTTGTGTAATCACACTGAAGCTCTCACCTTAAATTCCAATCTTCCTGTTTAGTTTTGTAGTACAGCCTGGTGCACTTCAGAGACAGGCTGGGACAGAACACTTAATGTAAAGTGCTTCTAAATAGCCAAAAGTGATGTTCTCGTCATTCTGTCTGTCTGATTGCTGTTTATATTTGCAGTTCTGTTCATGTCTGTGGATGTCTGGATCATTCACGTGTAATTGGATTTAACTTCTTTAGAAGTTGGTTGGTTAGTTTGAGTCCCTTTCAAAGACAATAAAAAAGGGAGATGAAAACTGACCAATTCTTTATCACTGACCATTTAAATTCAAAAGCGAAATAAGCTGAAGTATGAAATCATGCCTTTCTGTGCACTGTAGATTTTGTGAGGCAAGATTGAATGAAACAAGCTATTTATTAGTAGCAACATCACACAGGATGCCAGCAGCAAAACTCTACCCTCGTTCTGCAAAGAGAAAAGGAATTTTACCTGACTGTGAAGAGATGAAAGGATGTACCTGTTTTTTGGCTACTTTAACCTGTTTGAAAACATTGGTAGTTTTTATTGAACTCTGAACATTTTGGCAGATGTTTAATTTCTACTAATCATTGAAATATAATGGATGTTAAAAATTTTTATGTCTGAAGTTTGAGTCTATATTTTGAAATTGTAAATAATTCATTATCAGTGTAACTTTTGTTTGACAGAAGACTTATACTGTATGAATAATTGAAATAATGAAATTATTTGCCCTGTACGTTTTTTAAGAAAATCTTGTTTGTTTAAAAAGTCTTGTATAAATTATAATTTTTATTTAAATAAACCTAAAATGCTTTGTGCTAATGCTTCTTGCAAACTTCAATTATCTGTCTATCAAAACTACACCTGATTTCTTGTGACAAAGTGAGTTAGTGCTTTTTGTCAGATTCACAGCCACAGGTCCATCTCTGGGGAGAGATGGGTGGGTATTATTACTTTTGAAGCCCAAGGAACTTTAGTTTTATTTTAAATAATTCCATTACCTTCTTGGAGAGTTTGTATGTATGTTTTTGGTTAGGTCTTTTCTGTGAGTACATCAGTCACTTTGTGGTTACATGGTTAACTTAATGAATGAAAAAGCAAGCCATGATTTCTGAGATGCCACTGCAGGAGGGCATGGATGACACAAGACTGCTGGGAGGAGTACAAACTCCTGTCAGCCAGAGCTCCACACCACTGTGCTGCAGGTGGAGGGAGGGATGAGCCCTTTTCCATCCTGAGGGTGTGCGGGAGCTGTGCTCAGCAGCAGCATTCCCCAAACAGCAGCAGCCCTTCTGCAGCCTCTGTGTCACCTCAGCTCTCTGCTCACACCAGCCCACCCTGCAGTGCTGTGCCTGTGTGTCACCTGTGCCCTGCTGGAGGTGGCTGGCCAGGCTCCCTCATGGCTGCTGTGTCCCAGGGAAGCTGTCCCGCTGTCCTGCTGTCCCGCTGTCCCGCTGTCCCGCTGTCCTGCTGCCCCGCGCTCGCTTCCACAGCGTTCTGTAATCCCAGACTGAGCTGCCTGCTCATCCCATCCAGACACCTCGGTTTGTCTCTGCAGAGCTCCTTTCTGTGTTTGGCTCAGCTCAAACAGATCAGTCTGGGATGGAGCCTCCACACGTGAATGTGTGCTGCTCTCCTTATCTCAAAATTTAGTTTTCTCCTGGTGGCAGCAATGCCGCTGGTGATTTAATGCTGATGTACGCTGGTATTTTAAGTGTTCTGACAATACTGAACTTGTTCAGAGAATACTTCCCTCTTGTACAGCTTTAATGTGTTTTTTGTTAAATATTTGTACAAGATGAGTTGCACCCGCAGCAGTACTCACAGAGGCTGGATTCAATCCCATCTGCCTGAAGTCTTGTGGAAGGAAAATGTGGAGCCTGGCAGTCTGGTTTTGGCTATAGACTCCATGGTATGTGGGGGGACCTGGTCCTCCTGCAAACAGTGCTTGCTGTGTGAAGGTCACTTCAGCAACCCATGAAACATAGATTTATGTGTAACAAGCTGTTCACCTGCTCTCCCTGTAACTCCAATACCTGCTGCAGAAAGGAGCCATTCCTGCCAGTCTGCACTGTCACCCACACTCGGGGGCTTAGTGCAAGGCATGGCCTTGTGCAGTGGTAATGGTAAAGGGCAGTTACAGCATTCAGCTTGGAGAAGCTGAGGGGGGTTTTGCTGTTACTTTTAACTAATTTTCAGGTTAAGTCTGAGTTCTACTGAATCCCTGGATTCACTTAATTGCTCTCCTTAGTTTTAGGTTAGGCTAAATGTTTTGTACGTTAATTACTGGCTCATCTTAGACTTTTGAATATTTTTATTTCAAAAGTAAGAAATACTGAAGATGTGAGAAGTTAATTTTCTGTCTTAGCGAGGTTGGGATATTGCAAAGGGATCAGTCCCTTGCAGCAACAGTGTCTTCACTGGGCTGTGGATGCTCCAGAAGTTGGGTGGGCGTAATGCAGTGCATGAATAATGTAATTATGGGCATGTCTTTAATACTAGATTTAGCCTGAACTGATGCTGTGTTTGGTCAGGTTGGCTTTGACTGGGAAGCAGAAAGATGAGGGGTAGATAAATACCTTTTTCTGTTTTTAAATAGCTGGCACTTTTCTGTACCTTGAAAGCTGCACAACCTAGTTGAGATGTGCATTAGGCAAATTTTTTGCTTTTGCATTCACTACAGAAGTTCCTTCTATCTTTGCTAATTTCCGTGACATCTAATTGCATATGGGTAATGATCTTCAGCTTTCCTTTTTCACTATGCTTCCCTATTAAATACCAAATATTGATAAAAGTTGCTCTTTCTTCATTCCTAAATTTCCCAAATTTCTTCTTTGCTGTCTCTGACAATTTTGAATTGAGAACTTCTCCACTAGTTCCTCTGACCTTTGTTTTTCTCCTTCAGCATTGTTCCAGTTTTCTCTCTCTCACAAAAATAACACTCTGATTTCAGTCCTGATTATTTAGAGATACTGATGGACTATGTCCTGATGAACATGTCACAAGTTCACTAAAACTGCCTTCACCTCTTATAGCTTCCATTTTGTATCAATTGGAGCTAAATTGCTGTATCTGCTGGTTTGGATTACTCAGTGGCTTCCATTATCTGAAGCTAATTTGTCATGTCTTGGCTCATGATTATCTACATAACTGGGAAAGAAGATGCTTGAACCTGTTGAGTGAGCTCTAAAGTGAACAAGCTCTTCTTGACAAAGCCAGTTTTACTGGTGCAAGCCTTTTGCTTTGAGCAAAAGATGTATCTTCAGAGGAGAAAATGTAGATATAGATGATTTTGCCTGCTTCAAAATGGGAAGGAATGTTTGAGCCTAAGCTATTTGCTGAGGCATCTCCATGCCAGTCTCTTCAGCACAGGGTGTGAGGTTTTAACCTGTCATCACTAAGTCAGTAAGAACTTGTGAAAATCCTCTCCCTAGGTTGTTTATGTCAGACACGTATTTGGGAAGGACTCCTAGTATAAAGTCTGTAAATAAAGCAACTGTATTCAGTGTTGGTTTTGCTTAGTGAAAAAATGTCACCCCTGACCAGAAATGTCATTTGCCAGTCACAAATATTAACCAGCCACACCAACAGGAATGAGAGTCATGAGTTGATTCTAAACCAAACAATCCTTTAAAATACCATGCACGTTATACATTTGTAGAAATGGGATCTGTACAAGAAGTGTTTGGGGCCAAAAGAAGCTCTTTGCCAAAAAAAAAGATATTAAATCTTCTAGATATTATTTGGGAAAAAACTACTGATGGGTCCTGGAGCGTGAGTTAACAGCAACCTCCATTAGACATTTCTTGTGAAATGTGTATACATATATACACCTGTCTTTATTTTCATTATGAAAGGGTTTCCTGTGTTTCAGATGTGTTTTTCTTGCCTTTTGGATGCTTGCAGGAAGTGTGTTACTGGTGTAGGTGAGTGGACATGCTCCAGGAGGTTTCCAAAGCTACCCAGGATGTCACTGTTACTCCCAGCACTCGCCTGGCAGGGGCGATGCATTAGAAAGCCTCTTCCTGCTCACAGAGGGAGCTCCCCATTGCTCTCATGGTGTGTTGGCCTCTGCTACCAAAGTAAGCAACCCTGACTGCACAGCTCATGGGGTGGTGGCAACTGTGTGTGTGCTCTGGGCACAGATGAGTGGCTCTGGGCACTTTCCAAGCAAAGCAAAGCACAGCTAAGCCCTGAACTTTACCTGTGTGATGCTGGAAGGGAATGGTGAAGGGAAGACAGATGGGATATGAGGCAGAGGCAGCTTGGAGTCCAAAACTGAACTTGTGATGACTGTGGGTGCTCCTCACACCATCTGTGGCTGAGCAGGGTTCAGGAGAGCTTTTGGGAAAAGGGAAGATGCTGTCTTCAAAGCTGTACAAATATATTGAGACTCTTCATTTAAATATGCAAAGAAGTGTATAAAGAATGTCTATATGAAAAATTTAGATTTACAGTATTGCTCTAATGCAGCCATTTTTAAGTATGACCACTATGGTCACCATGCAAGGTCACTGTGTGGCAAATACCAGTTGTTACTTCTCAGGAAAATAAACACAAAATCATCTAAACCTCAGCAAACTTCTTGAACTTGCTGCTCTACTAATTCCTGCATAAGATTTATTTCTACTTTTTGAGAAATTTTACTGTTTTCTATTCCTGACAATGTGGACAGTTTAGTGAAGACTTACTGTGCATCTCCTGACTTGGACATGACTGGAGCCTGTCAACACCTGCTACTACAGGTGTGCCAGGCTCCATGTCCAGCTGAGTAAACCTTGAGAAACCTGAGCTCAAGAAAACACTTTGAGGTGACTGTGGTTTCATGCCAAACTAAGAGATCCCTGCCTCCTGCTTCCTATCTTATGCCAATGCTGGGGCTCACCAAACCTTCCTGAAATGGCAGGAGCCCAGCACAGGATGTGAGAGCAGTGAGAAGAGCAATGCATTATCCACCTTTCCAGAAAGAACAGGAAGCTGTTACAGGCTGCCTTGGCTGCCCCTGGATCTGCAGCCCAGGTTTTGGTGGCCGTAAGGGATCTGACATACAATTACCCCTGTGTTCCTCATTTCAGGTTTGCAATGTCTGCCAGATTTCAGAGGTAACTTTTGAATATAACTTGGTTAAACATTAAAGGCTTATCCTAAGCATATAGTATTAAAGAATAATGCAAAGAAATGGAGCTCTGTGTGTGTGCACATTAACTCTGCACAAAACCCAATTGTGCAAATATTTGAAGAGTTGGAATGCTGTTGTTAGAGGTATGTTTAATCTGCTAAATCCACTTCCTTCAAGCACCAACTTTTGCCCAGCTCCTTCCCTCAAAACTACAACTACAGCTAGCAAAAAAAAAAGAACCAAAAAAAACCCCCCAAAAAACCANAAAAAAAAAAAAAAAAAAAAAAAAAAGTGAGGGGGAGGCCATTGCTCATCAAATTTTGGGGACCATTTGCAATAAGACCAGGGAAGATTAGAGAGGAGGCAGGAAACACAGCCAGGAGAGGTTATAGGCCTTTTGTCTGAGCCTGTTGTCTCAAGGGCTGTGCTAGGTTGGACTCAGCCCTCTTGGAAGCAGGAGCTAAGTGGGGATGGCTGTTTCACAGCCTATGTGCAGAAGAAGCAGAAGGCTTCTTTATCTGATGTGTGGCATGTTTTCATCCTAAAAACCATGAATAAGGATTTTGGATGATGTTAAATTTAAATTTTAAAAGGTTTTGGTTTAATTTGCATTTTTAGCCCATGTCACTCTTCAGTTTTACGTTCTTTCTGCATGTGTGCCTGCAGACGTGATTATGGTGAAGAGAAAGGGACACCATTGTGAGGAGGGTCTCACCTGTCCCGTGTCTTTTATCCTCTTCTATTAGGTTAACTTTCTGTCTGGTTTCATACTGTTTTGTATAGCTCCTGAACTGAAGGAACTACCTAGGCTCTCCTTTTGGAGCCTAAGCCTGCAGATCAGAAATATGGCTGTCAGAGCCAGGGGGACTGTGCTATGCCAAGCCAGCCTGGGCTCTGGGGACCCATGGTCTCCATTTCCTCTTGCTGTTGATGTGGTTGAGGTAATTTAAACGCCCTTTCCCTTTGTTAGTTTTTTTTGCTGAAATACAGCTGTTAACTGAGGTTCCTCACCAATTTAAAGGGAAGCCCCTGCAGGAAATGAAGTTGAAGTACATTTCTCAGATGTCGGTTTTGATGCTCTTTGTAGGAAAAGCAATGTTGTGGTTTGTGTAATTTTGTTTTTTTTTAATAAGCAGAGGCACTATTGTCCTTGATGGGTAACATGCAGGAGCCTGCTGAGCTGGGGCGGTTACATGTTCTGGGCACAGGATGGGGAATGGGCTCATCCCCATGGGGTACAAGGATTGCACTGTGCTGAAGCTGGACATCTCCATCACCCCCAGTATTGCTCACCTGGGCACCTCTGAGACCTCTGGGGTGGGTTTTTTAGCAATGTGTTTTCATGTGAGCTGTCTCCTGGTGGCTGTGCTGCGTTCAGCTCATAATTGAAGACAACCTGAATCCTCCCTGAGCCCGGGCTGGTTCCATCTGCTAGTATTTAAAAATGAAAGCAAGGAACTTGGTGTAAGTGTGCTGCTTTAGATCTCATTGGCAGTTTCTACTTGCTCATCAGCAATGAGATGAAAATAGCATCTGGCTACAGATCAGTGTGCAGGTCTTGGAAAAAGTCTCTGTGCCTAGTGATTGCAGTGGCACGGAGATGCAAGTTTTGGCATGCACCTAAGTCCTTTATAAGAAGAAAACCCTGCACATTCCAAGAGGAGAAGCAATGTTGTTAATCCAAGTGCTCTGTGATACTGGCATGCTTTTGTGACAAGGTGGAGGCTAAAGGCAGAAGTAAACTGCTATCCCACAGCCCCGGCACAGCAGTCTGGCAGATGTAGGCAGGGGAGGGATGGAGAGGCCTTAGCTCCAGCAGGATGTGTGCTGGCTCCTTGGGCTGCAACAAGGAAAACAGGTGAAAAATAGCTTGGAAAAGGTCTTTGCCCTCAAGAGTGCAATATCTATTGTCTTTAATAGATAACCTGATCAGGGTCTGGCCAGCATGGCTGGGGGTAGCTACCTACTGCTTCCCCAGCCACCCTCCACCCACAGCTCCATCCTGGGCTCTGGCTGTCAGGACATGGTTTCTGAGCTGAGTGGCACTGTGGCATACCGAGGGGCAGCCCTCCTGAGCAGAAAACACTGTGTTTTGTATGGCTGGAAGGAGCTGTGCCCTCAAAACCCTGTCCCCTAAGGCTGCTAAATGAGGCCTGCATGTAGGCAGATGTATTGCCTGTACCTGCCTGTTTACACATGTCAGGCATTTTGGGGAGGAAGAGCAAAATAAGGTAAGTAAGGGTAAATATCTGATCAAGCAGAAACTGGCCTCTGGCTTCCCTCCTTCTTCCCAGTCCTGCTGCCATGCACTGGTGAAGGGTTCATGGAATATCCCAACATTCCAGCCTCAGCTGTAGGTGGGTTGATTTCCCCAGAAAGGATTTTTATTGAGAGGGTTTATCAGACATATATGCAGATCTGATTCAATATTAAGGAAAAAATACAGTAACAATTTTGTTATGTCTCTGATTAAATTTTCCTTTTCCTGAGACACATCAAGCCTTCCAGAAAACAGGCAAAGATAGGAAAGAGACAACAGACAATGTCATTATTGATCTAAAAATTTTTAGCCAGGCAGTAGCAAACATTAAAAAAAAAAAAAAAAGTATATGTCGTCTCTAACATAATTAGCTGTGGCTGTCAGTATCTAAGGAACAACTAAAATAACCATGATAGTCTATGCTGTATACTGTGACAAGTAATTTTAAGAGTCTTTGAATGTTTAGCAACAGAAGGAGGAGGTAGAAGCAGGAAAGGTTATTATAAAAAAATCCCTGAAGACTGAGGCACAGTAAGACACTGGTCTCAGTTATTTGCTTTCCCAGGTACAGCACTGTCATTTTGCAACCGGAATGCATTTTTTACCCCAGCACATAGTTAAATCCTTCCTGGCGGACTAATTCCTACTTGCTTCCCTATTCATGCCTCCCAAACTTTGCATCAATAAATAAGAAGTGCAGATTTGGGGATATTCAGTGCTATTATGAGAATGTGCCTATTTTCTTCCTGGTTGTTTCAGGTCTGTTATCTGGTTCAAAGTCATTAAAAAAAAAAAAAAAATCCATATTTCATTGAAAATACGTAAAAAACCACATATACCCTTTTAAGACATTGAATTCTCTTGATAGTATTCCCCCCGAGTGCTGCTTTGTTGCTATAGTGATTACTAGTCCATTTAAGCCACTTTAAAATGGTAATGACGAGCAAGAAAACCAAATTCATAACAATGTCATTAGCATAGCTATTTTCGTGTGTTCCATGAGATTAGGAAATGACCAAAGTCTGGGGAATAGTAGCCCGATTTATTTTCAATTTTTATGGGCTGCTAATGATTTAATGGCAAACAGATCTGATGCAAGCTGCTATCAGAGACATCAGCTTAGGGCTCTGAGATGATAAACCCGTGATCCATGATAAGCCAGCCTGAACTAATTAAAATACCTTCAGGGGCCTCCTCTGCCCCCGGTGCGACATCAGCCTTGTGCTCTGTGAGGAGTCTGGCCCTGCTGAGTCCGTACCAGGGAAGGGAAACACGATGTTAACTCTGTTCCCAAATCTTTTGGGCCCTCAAGTCCTCAGAGCAGCCGGCTGAGTGTGGGATTCCATGGCCACCACCGTGGCACCGCAGCTGGAGAGCCACAGCAGGGACACCGGGCCTGTGGGCCAGCACCTTTCAACTGGAACTGAACTGGAACCCGCAGATCTGCAGGGCCTGAGGGGAGCTCAGCTGCAGGGGAACACACAGAGAGAAACCCCCAGCACTCCCTTGTCTGTGAGCACACAGGGAGAAACCCCAGCACTCCACTGTCAGCACACAGGGAGAAACCCCCAGCACACAGGGAGAAACCCCCAGCACTCCCCTGACAGCACACAGGGAGAAACCCCCAGCACTCCACTCCCCTGCCAGCACACAGCTCTAGCTGGAGGGTTTGGTGAGTGAGGACACCCCACACGCTGGCCTGTGAGGTGCCTGCTCAGCCTCACTGCTGTGGAGGGACACGGAGGAGGGCCCGGGGGCAGCAGCACGAGAGGAGCCTTCAGGCAGCACTGAGCACCTGCACTTGCTTTAGTCTTTTGGAGACTGTTTCAAATCATGATTCACTGAAGGATATTTAACCCTACAGTGAATAAAGTAAATGTGTTCTTTATCTGTAAGTATCATTGCACAGGGTGGTTTTGGTTTTTGGTGCCAGCAGTTGTTGTTATGGCCTCCAGCTCTAGGAAGGATGCTCCCACCTGGCTGACAGGCCTTGTGTGAAGACAAAGGATGTGGATGCCATACCAGAGAGGCACAGCTGACACAGGGAAGTGACAGACATAACCCCATGGCCACCAGCAAGGTCTGATCCAGGGATGAGGTCACCCTGCAGTGCTACTCCCTGCAAAGTGGGTCAGTGAAATATTTGTCCTTGCTAAGGTTATACATCAAGGATGTGACCCCAAAATCTCTCGTTTAATGAAATATGCTCTAAAAGATATTTTAGTGACTGAAAATCATAAAAATATTGATCTGCTGCCAGGAGCAGGGGAAGAGTTAAGATAAAATAATAAAATAGATGAAGTGACGGACTCTATGCTGCTGGTGTCGCTGGTGCTGCTTTGGTTTAAGACTTGTATGAGGCAAAAGGAGTCTGAAGTCCCAGATATGACAGAAAGGAGTTATCAAAGTAAAGTTACTTTGACTATTTTTATAAGGCTCACAGAAAATTAAAAGCCTCTCCTTTTCCTGTTAAGAAAAAAAGTTTCAGCTGAAATACAAAACTATCACCCACTGTTCAAGGCCAAGTGCTTTTTCACTTCTGAAAATGTGGAAAGTGTTGTATCCTGAGTCACCCAACAAGTGACTAATTTCAGAGGCAAGAGACTGGTGCTTACAGCAGCCTTTCCATGGCAATAGGCACAACAGGCACAACTAGAAATACTCTTGTCTAAACACCTGGCTTTAGAGTCTGTCTGCTGCTGGTTCTAGCTACAATGAGTTGTTAAAAAAAAATCTTAGAAAAAGCAAGGTATTGATTTTATGATATTTTTGCCTGACCTTCTTCCCTTTACCTAGAGGTAAATGTGTTACTCGTTGATGCACATACAGTGCTGACAGCCTGTGTCAGCATGTGATGTGTAGTGAGAAGTCTCTCTCCAGAAAACAGGCTCTGAAAAGCTGGGAGTTGGGCAGTTTGTTCCTGAAAAACTCTCTGATGTCCTCATGGCCCAGCCCTGCCTTGCTAATGCAACATTTGCTCCTTGGTCCACCTTCTGTAGGAGAGATACTTGAAGTAAATACAAAATTTTAGTAAATCCAAAATTGACCTCCACCCTTTCCTTATTTTGTACATATACACATATACATAGCACCTGTATTCTTTATATGTAACACCTGGTTTGAAGAAGGTAACCAAGGTACACTAAAAATGCTGAACCTAATATATCTTTATAATTTAATACCAGTACCTGCCCATCCCAGCAGGCTGCTGATGACCCTGATGAACCAGAGATAGCAATGTTTTGGCACTTGTCAGTGCCATGGAGATGCCCACTGCTGTGGCTCAGGCACCACAGAGGATCTGCAGCTGCCATTTGGAAATTGCCATTACCAGGGTCTTGGTGGCAGGTTCAGGAGGAGGGGGTATGTTTAGATAAGAAGTTTACTTTGTAGACAAGAGATACTAAAATTGTTGAACCTGTTCCACTCCAAAATTGTTTCTGCTTTCACTAGGAAACATGAACTCACTGAGTAATCCCTCTTAGAAAAGTGGAAGAAATGGAGGACCTTTCCAGGGTTTTGCTCCATGAAAATTACTGTGATTCAAGAACTTTATTTTAATTCAAAGCCTGCACAATGTGACATTTTCCTTTATCTCCTCCATCCATATGTGCCTTCTATGTGAATAGCAATGAAAGAAAAACAACATCAAAATTAAAAAGAAAACCATAATATTTTTGGCCTGCAGAAATTTCATCAAACAATTCATCACAGAAGGGACAGAGAAGGCAGACTCAGCTTGTCATTTTGGATGGAGGCAAATGGAAAGGTAAATGAAAGGCAAAAAATAAAGGTGTTGGGTCACTATCTCTAATAACACATCTAATTCTGTTGTTATTCCATCTCCAGGTTGATCTGGGGAATTTGTTGGACTATGAATTTCTGTACACATATAGGGTTCATGCTTCAGTGCACAGTGCTGATTGCTCATCAGAGGCCTGTGAGCAAAGGCAGCTACTGCAGAAATTCAGTTCTCCTTCTGTAATGAGCTTGCCCAAAAGAAAGAAGAAAAAGGATTAAAGTCAGTTATTAATTTTGTGTGTTTTATTTTCCATTATGACCTTTCCTTGCAAACATCTTAGGTTTCCCCCATATGACTTCTATATAAATGGATATATATGTTTTTCTTCATTTAAATGTAACACCAGATGAATTATCTTTTGTCAGAGCCATAGAGCAATGAAGAGAACAAACAAAAGCCCACTGAGTGGTTATTTATTGCCTGTGATGTTTCAATGAGGAAAGACTTCCTGTTACCAAATTAACCAGCTTCCCTCTCTGTTTATTTGCCTAACAGATGAACAAGACTGAAAGGATTTGCTATTTCATCTCCTCCCTGGTCATCCGTCAGTGTGGAATGAACTTCATGGCAAGCCTGAATGCAGCAGGAAGGAGCTGTGTGCTTGCAGGGGGTCTCTGGCTGCAGCCCTACTGTAAATGTCACTCTGGCTCTCCTAGGACGGAGATTCAGTGCAACAAAAATGGAGTTTTAAATAAGTGGGCTATTTAGAAACCATTCACACAAATGGAATGAGCCTTAGAGTGTGTTTTAGAGCAGCAGCAAGGATGGGAATTTGACAGAAGCTGTTTCCTGTTCATCTGCTGTCCTGTTGGAAGCTATTCATTGCTTCTATTGGAATGTGTATTGAGGACAGCCAAATACCACAGAGCTCTGCAAGGACCACTTTCATTTCACTTGTAAGCCAGACTTAGAGCAAGTGAGGGTCTTTCTTGGAAGGTTCACAGGAAATGTTCCTTTAAAAGAAACTTAAACTCTGCAGGTTTTAGTGTATTTCTTTAAAATCCTGCCCCTGTGCTCTCTGCTGAGCTTTGCTGCATTTCTCACAAAGTGCACAGCAGCTCCACGTCTGCACAGCAAGTGCTGTGGAACTGCCTCAGATCCCTTGGCTCTTCACCCAGTGGTGGCAATACATTTTGTTTCCACCATTTCGGAAGCACTTCTATTTCTCTTTTTCATGAGTTCTTAGTTGCAAACTGGTGGTAAAAACACACAGCTCTATAAAATACATCTTGTTAAGGTAACTTTTTCTATCCTGTGCACCACTTGTGTGCTTGTCTAAGTTGTGTTTATCTCCAAGGGTTCCATCAGCAAAGGCTGTATTCCCAAAGCACGGCTGCTCTTCAGAAATGCTTTTCTCTTTACACTGTCAAGCCAAGTAGGTTTGAATTTTGGTTGGTTTTTTTTTTTTTTCCTTTGAATTGCTCACAGAAGCCGTTGAAAAGTCAATGTTTGCCAGTTTTTACCACAGGTATAGCTGGCTTTTAATTAAGCCTCTAAGCTACTGCAGATTGTTTATTTTCTACTGCCAAGTACATATTAGCTTTTATATCCCAGGGGGGAAAATCAGTTCTTCAACATTTGTTTTTTGGCCTGATGCAAGTTGGAATATTCCCGTGAGCACACATAAAAATCTGAAAAAATTGTTCAAAAAACACCATCTAATTTGAAAACATCTAGATGTTTTTGTTTCAAGCTGCAATTTGCAGCACATACCTATTCCTGAAGCTGCAATCCTTAGGGCCATGAGTTTAGATTCCCTTCGTGCCCATTTTCCCCTGTAGCAATAATCTTCAGGCTTATCTAAGTCATAGACAAAAATCCTGGGAAGAAATGCCAATTAGAAAGCAACCCACTTTGCTTTCTCTCAACCCAGCTTCTTATGGATTCTCATCAGCCTCCTGGGAACACATGAAGGTCTGGGAGCCTGAGGATCCTCTCTTTGGTGTGTAACTACTTCTATCATTTACCCACAGTAATGCTGAATCAAACCCTTCTTTTGATAGAAAGCTCCAGATGGAGCATCGCAAACTTTTTTGGTAATGGCACCAAATTCTCATCTTGAAAAATGAGGCTCAAACCACCCACCACGTTTCTATGTGGTGAATTTACCTGTGCTATGTTACCTTCAGAACTGTCTTGACTCCCAGATTGCTCTCACATTAGACAGGAACCAATTGATATCTTAGCTTTGGGGGGGATTTCTGCCAAATCAGGCACCTTGAAATGACTAAAGAGATTTCTGGGTGCAATCACACAGGAAGCAAGCAAATGTTCTTTATGGCTAAACTCAAAGCAAATTTTCTTTCCCTTTCCTTCATTTGTTTCAGTGCCCAGGTCTGCCAAGGCTCTGGAGCATCCATCACATATTTATGCTCATTTCAGATCCAGAAACAAAATTGAAAATGCAGGGAGAGGCATTAATATGATTCACAGAGTTTCTAAAAGCACCAGGGAACACAAACCAAAGTGAATTGAAAATCTGGGTGACATGAGGAGCTCCTGAAGAAACTGAATCTGATGCAGTACAGGAAGGACATTGATGGGATGGCCTTGTAGCCTTTAAATATTTATTTTCATGTCAGCAGATTTAAAAGGTCAAGAGTTCTTCAGAGGTGGTAAAGCATAAAAGCAGGTAGGTTACACACTGTGACAAACCTCAGAGTAAGAATAACTGACTAAGGCATGGTGAAATAGGGAGCTGAGACACTGAAAATGCAGTCACCTAGTTAGATGAAGCTTTGAAGAAATGGTAGATGAAATGATATAAAATTATCACTGACTAGAAGGGTAAAGTAGTCTCTTTTACTTATTTTACAACACTTGTTGGAGAAAACAAACCCATATCTTTGACATTTCAAAAGCAAACCTATTTTTTTTTGTTTCGTTTTGTTATGGTTTCAGCATTCAGTGTGTTACAGATTTTAAAACAAATATTTGAAAATAAATGAAGATTTTAAAATAAACTTTAAAATTATCAGTTTTCCATTTAGAGACATGGGTAAAGCAAATCAAAGCTCATGTGGATCTCAGTGCTCCATTTTGGACAAGGTGGGGCCAGGCTAAAATTAAGAGTATCATTGTGATATACATAGGCTCACATGAGAGGTAAAGCTGCTGGTGGATCCAGCTTTAGGATCAGACTCTTAACTTTCCTTTAAAAAAAGTGAGACCAACAAACAAGCTCCCTCCTACACTTGTGAAACACAAAACTTAAGCAAATTCTTGGTGTCTGAGATTTTTTAAGGCATAGAGAGAGAATTAAAAAATTTCAATGAGTTGTTTTGTTTCCCATTAAAGATTAAAAAACACAGTTTGCTTCCCCAGAGTTCAGGTCTCCTATACAGATTTTCAGCAAAATCATGGCTGAATTTGTTACTATTTTTTGTGTTTGGCTTTAGATGAGAGTGGAAGTCTTTGGGACAGATTTAGTTTTGTTATTAGAATGGATCAGATTTTCCATGCCATCACTGTTTGAGGCATCTGAAAAAATTATTTGGATTTGTAATCTATAAAGCCAAGTGAATCCTATTAAACCTCTTTGAATCTCAACTATGTAAGAAATGCAAAATCAAAAACAATGATAAAGAGGAAAATAATTTTGTAAAGTTCAGTTGAAATTCTCTAAGTCATGGAGATAAATTGAGACAAAGATTTTTAGTTATTATTATCTTAAAATAAAATATAACACTGCAGCACAAAGTCCAATACTGAATCATTGCATTCAGCAGTTCCTTGTAGCCTCCTGCTGCAGTGGGACAGCAGCTGAAGAGGATGATTCAGGTGCAGTTTGGCATCTCTGCTCAGGTGTGGGTGGTGATGTGAGTGTTCACATCAGAGAATCACAGATTCATGGAATAATTTGGGTTGGAAGGGACCTTTCAAGGCCATCTAGTCCATCCCTGCTGCAATGACACCTTCAACTAGATCAAGTTGCTCAGACCCCCATCCAACATGACCTAGAATATCTCCAGGGATGGGGCATCCACCAGCCCTCTGAGAAACCTGTACCAGTGTTTCACCACTCATCATAAAACATTTCTCCATTATATATAGTTTAAATCTCCCCTCCATTAGTGTAAAACCACCACCTCTTTTCCTGTTGTGCAGTTGAACTTTTGAAGACTTTTTGATTCTGCTCAAGGAAAAAGGGAGAGCTGGGGGAGATGTACATATAGGAGGGATTTATGGTAAGGGGAGAAGAAGGCTTTGGTGCTCAGGGAGAGCTGTGCCTGTTGGGACTCCTGGGGATGGGGTGACCACTGGGGTGGTCGAGTAAAGACCACCTTGCTGTGCTGGGCAAGGAAAGATGATCAGGAAACCTGGATCAGGATATGAGCTGAGAGGCTCCACATATGCCAACTTTCCTGGTTAAACACAACTGTAGAAGAAAAAGAAATCCCTATGTTTTCATTCTGAGGCCAAACTTGGCTGGGACATGTGGAGCAGCTCAGCTATAGGTGCTAGAAGTTTTAAATGGGGAATTTATGATTGTACCAGAAAATATTTTCTGGGTCAGCTTTTCCTTTTTTGGCCTTTCATTTTCCCAGTTCTGTCTCACCTGGACACACACCAAGTTCTAGTATAAATAACGTTCCTTTTGCCCTTTACTACCCAGCTCTGTGGTCTGAAATAAGATACCACAGCAATGCATGTGTTAAAAGAGGTAAAGTTTATGTGTTCATCTAACACATGCTTAGTCTAAATCTGAGTATTGATCACAGTAGGCTTATTCTGATACTTAAGCATGTGCTTGAACATTTTTATATGTAGGAAATATAATTATGTGATATTTATGAATACTATTATGAGTTTCTGTGTCATTAGAGATTCATTATCTTAATGGAAAGTGAAAGGTGGTTAGCTCATGACTGTAATTAAAGTGTTTGGCTATAATTATATTGTTGGTGTACACCTTTTTCCTGTGTTTATCTAACATTTTGTTTCAGGACAAAGCTATGTATGTATTGTACCACACAAAACCAAATTGCTGAAGTTGGAAGCATCTCAGAAGATTGTCTGAAATCCCCTGCCCTGTCAGTCACAGCAGGGTGCTCAGGACCATGTCCTGTCAGCCAGGGGTGGACACCCTACAACCACTCAGGGCAGCCTTTCCAGTTTTTGATCTCTCACAATAAAAATAGTGGTTAAGTGCTATATACAACAAATTCTGGTTTCCTTAAATCTCCATACAAAGCACAGTAGAAATCAGTTTAATAAACAAACACACATTTCATCCTAAGTACATTTTTACCACAATGTGTTATCTTATTGCAGCAAGGAAAATGCCACTAGGTGGTACAAATACAATGGCTGGATACATAAAGGTATTTAGGTACCTCATAACCAACAAAAACAAGGAGTGTGTTCAAAGCCTCCAAAACGTGGTCTGAATAGCTTGGCCAGGATCAAGGTTGAGCCTGACTTTTCGTTTTACTTGGTCTGTCTTCTCTCTCTCTCCCCATGAGATCTGTAGTAATAGTTTTGGCCTTTCCAAAGCCTGACACTGTTTATTCCTTGCAGAATTGAGACATTCTGTCTTATTAAAAGGAGTATCATATTGGAGTACAATTGGGGTCCTTCGCTACATGGGTTGTTCATTAATGTCACTCAACATTTCATGAAAATATGAAGAAAAACAATATTGTATAATTAAAATTGTTTCTATTTTAACCTTCTTATACATTGCATAAATGTAAGCAGATCTTATGAAATGTGGGTTTGGTACAAAAAAACAAACAAAAAACCCCAACAAAACAAACCCAAACAAAACAAACAAAAAATTCCCAGTAAGATGAATGCTTTTCAAGTATGGATCTTTATCTTTCAGGCAAGGAGTAGCAGTGAACACTAAATACTTGCAGGCTACAAAATGGAAAAGCAAATTGTATGAGACGAATTAAAAAAAAAATTCCCAGAAGATGAATATCTTAAAACCAAAGCAAACCATTATTTAAATTTCTTATCAAGAAACATTTTCTCTTTGACACCTGCAAAACAGCAGCTGAGATCAGCCCCTTGAACTGCAGGCAGGCAGGATCTGACTGTGGGGTTTGACAGCCCGGTCCCCCCAGGATGAAGCTGCCAGCACGGTCGGGTACCGCAGCGTTTCAGGCACTGCTGCAGCACAGCCGTGGCTCATTGCTGTAAAATACCTGTAGCACTTCTCCAAATGAGGTCAGTCACTTCGTTAAGAGCCAAATGTTCTTGCTTTGTGCTAGCTCTTAATAGAGGATTGTGGAGTCATATCTCAGAGAAGCACTGGATGGCAGTAAATGCCCAGCAAACCCAGGCAGACAAAGGCAATTAAATAAAGCAAGGCAGAGAGAGGCTGAAAACTTCAGCTGCTTCAATGATCAGTTCTTTACAAATGGCTATTATATAATATAATAAGTAACTGTAGTTTTACTTATTCATTAGAGAGTTTTGTGCATGGCTACAATCCATCTGCTTTAAATGGCTTGAGAGTGAAATTGGCTGTCTCAGACTTTATAGGAGTCGCTGAATATCAGGAAGGAGAAAATACCTTTCTGTTTTCAGGTACATTGCAAACTGGATGAACAAAAGATTTTTCTTTGAAAATTTAAATAACTGAATGTATTTTCTTATTTGCCAAGGTTTTGCAGATTGATTGCTTTTTTGTATGTATAGGCAAATGAACACAGAGCAGAATTTCTGTAGCACTTGATATTGCTTTTTCTTTGAGATGCAGTTTGACTGATAAAAGCAATGGCATTGCCAAGCTTGACACTGCAAGGCATTTCATTTGATAATGGATAACTTTCTGCTGAAAAAACCCCAGCATTTCTGTACACAAAGCATTACAAATGCCTATCAAAAGGCTCAGAAATCAGCTGATGGACAGATCTCAGGAAGTAATTATATCTAAGAAACTACTCTCCCAGTGGAGTGTGCTCACTGGGATTTCACAAGGTGCTGGTTCGTGGTCCTGCTCTCATCAACATTCTCTGCAGCCAGGGTGCAAATACACCCCAGTGGACTTGACTGCAGGAAGTTTGTGTGGGGGAGAGTGATAAAGGACAGCCCTTCAGAGCTATCTATTGGCACAACAGCTTGGGCTCCCCTGAGTAAGGAGCATTTTAACAGGGGCTGAATTGCTGGAGATGGAACTGCAGAGCTGGAATATTCTTATGCAGGTACCAGTGACAGGACTTACCAATGTATTTCAGCAAGCAGTGGCCAAGAAACGGTTTCAGGGTGTAGCTGGTGGGCTCCCAGACTAGCCAAGTGGTTAAACTGCTAAAGTAATCCACGGCTGCATGGGAAGGAAATACTGATTAGAAGTGGGAAGGGAAATTATCACCCTGTGAGACATTAGGAAGAGCTTTACTGGAACAAACTGACCACTTCTTGGATCCCCAGTTTAAAAAATATGCTGATAAGTTGGAGAGGATACACCAAAATACTGCAAGAATGTCTTGAAGTCTGGAAAAGCTTAGAGCATGCCAAGAGCTCAATATAATTTATCCAGAAGAGCTTAAGTGCCTTGGTCATGGCCTGTAAGTCCCTACCCAGGGAAAAGGTTTCTGAAGTTTCTGAGCCTCTAACACAGCAGAGAAAGCTGGAGTCAGGGTCAGAGGAAGGGTGAAGATTTAGGATGGAGGAGAAGGACTTTTTCAAAATCTTTGTACATTATCCGTCAGGACCCTGGGCTCAGCCATGCAGGGACAGCCATTATTGAAAAAAATGAGCATTCAGTGGATGAGTTTCTCCTCTGGTATAGCAGTGGGTATCTAGATTAGCAACTTCAGTCAACACTTGATTTAGATTTATTCAAGCATAAATAAGAGCAGATTTTTGTCTGTCCTTCACCAGATAAACAACAACAATCCTAATTTTTCACAGCAATATTAAAACAGAGAAGTATGTTGCCATGAAATAAATTGTATAAGGCTCAGAAACAACATACTGCAGACAACAAGGTCTTTAGGATAAATAGATATTTTTGTTGCAAAAACAACAGAGTCCTTTTTATATAAAGAATACCATAGATATGTCAGATAAAAGCCTTGATGCATAGCTAGATAACAGACTGTATTCAATAAGTTTTCCAAACATCTTGTTCTGTCTGTCAGATCTAATGATGACTGGTGACTAGACACTTCAGCAAAACACTGCTTTGCTATTTATTTCTCATTTATTCTCTCAAGAAATCTCAAAACATTTCCAATTTGATTTAAGGAAGTTTCCCAAAGTCAATTGAACATGCTACAGAAAGCAGTTCACTTTCATGGTCAATATGCAGTCTATAAAGAACAATAAGGAGAAGGTAATTTCATTTTGATCATGCTAACCTTGTATGTTTATGCTTTGCTTAGATGTTAGTACTGCTGTCACTTGCTCTGAAACTTGTGTTATGTTGAATCCTTTTGTCACATCCAAATGTCACTAAGCTGGAGTATAAGGATGCACCCACATGAACACCGAGCTGGTCAGCAGCCTGGGAGGCAGGAAATGGGAGAGCTCACAGCCATGAGTGGTGGTAGAGAGCTGGGCTTTCAGCCCATCCTGCCCCACACTCACAAAGGTGGATGTCCTTTCTAAGCATTCCCTTAGCTGTGTTTGAGAATGTCACCAGGGAAATTATCTATTTTTGCCAAAATAATTGGATGATAAATCATTTTCTTCCTCAAGCATCAAAGACTCTCAAGCCATAAGGCTGCATTTGCACTGACAACATTGACTCCCTAGACCACCTTCAAAGAGACAGAATATATTCAATATTCAGGGAATACTCAGGGATACTCGATCTGAAGGGCAGCTTTGATGTGGGCTATAGACTGGTCTCAAATCAGCATAAGCTGGAAATTATCAGTAGTGTCCCAATCTATTAGAAGAATAAGAATAAGGACTGTAGTGTCCCAGTGGAGGAAATGTATTTACCTTAACACCTTCAAGGTAGATCTAGGTCAGTTTATGAAGGTTGTACTGTCTGCCTGCTGACATGGACAAGGCTGATATCTTGACCAGGGAGGTCAAGCCTTGTGCCAGGTTTATCCCTATTCTCCTAAAAGTCTCATGCCAAATGGCAGCCTGGTGTTTTCTGCTTTCTCCCTTGCCACACAGTGTGTTTATTTACAACAATGATAAGAAATTTTCAGTCTGTAGTTTCCAGACATTCTGAGTGAAAATAAAACCACAAAAAAACCCCTAACCCAGCAAACAAGCCATAGTTTTACTGTGAATTTCAGGCCGCTGGTAGTTTTTTGATGGTTTGTTGCCATATTAACTTTTTTCTAACATCATTAAGTGTTAAAATTCCAGGATTTAACACTAGAAAATTTGTCTGTGTGGACAAGCCAGCTCTGTGTTTTAATGGCTCTTATGTATATGGAATTTTAATGAATATTGCCTTCAGTGGGCCATTTGTCTAAACAAGAATATGTGAAATGCTTCTTTTTCTGTAGCATCTGAAGAACAGTGAAAGACAAGTATTTGACCTTCCTCAATGCAATTAATGGTGTGACATTTTCCATCTGTGACCAGACAGGAGAACTGGGGACTGATCCCTGCAGCTGGGCATCCTGAGGAGCACGAGGGAATGGCCTGGGAAAGCTGCTGTGACCTGAGGGTCAGGAAAGGCTGTTAGTGCTTCAGGCATGCCTCTCTGAGAGGATGAAAGGATGCTGAGCCCTGAAGATTTCTGGGTTAGAGTTTCTTTACTTATCACAGACAGAAATGCAGCACATGGGGTTATGTTGCTAATTCCCCTTTCCACTCCCTCCATCTCTGGTCCTAAATAAAAGAAAGTAATTTTTTAATGACATTCACAAGGCATTCAGCTCTCTGCAAACAAATGAAAGACTTTGTAGTCTTTCCTGGTACTGCTGCTCACGGCAATGCCTGTTCCTTGGGGGACCCTGTGACTGGGGACTCTGCCCTGTGTGGCTGGGGCTCTGGAGGACACTGGCAGCAGAGGGGCCTTTCCCCAGACAGACATCTGGGAAAGAAGAGCCTGCTTTTCCTGGGCAGGGAGCAGAGACTCTCTGCCTCCCACCATGCTAAATTCCTTGTGACAGGGTTAGCAAACACATCTGTTCCCTTCTGGCTTCTCGCAGGCTCCATTCTGTCTCATTTCTGTGGAGATGGCCACCTTCACTGCCTCCATGTGTCTCTCCCAAGCTTCCCTCCCATGTGTTTTCCTGGCTGACTGCTCCACTCCCATTCAGGTGAGGGCTTTTGCAAGGCTGCCTGCACCTCCACAGTGGTACACCAAGAGGTTTTTCTGCAGGTGCACAATACATCTTGTTTTTTGTATTTCTGAGGTTGCCCATTCCTAAGAAAGCTTAAAGGACCTTTAAGTGAAGAGAAAACTTCTTCAGCTAGAAGTAAATGAAACCACTTTCCAAGTCATCTTCCTGGGTCTTTCTCTGCTTTCTCCTGGTTTCAAGCACAGTTTAAGTGTCAAGAAGACGTAAAAGGATAAAATATTGGCTCCTAATACTTGTTTGGCTTGAATAACACATTTCCCTGGCATTTTCTGGCAGGTAATGGAAGGCTGACATATAAATATTTTGAATATATGTAATTTTTTTTTGTTAACACCTCATATTAAATTCTTCTGCAAATCCAGAATCTTGTGGTTTTATCCTTCAGTATGCTGAGCCTTCAGTCTCATTCCCTCGGTGTACTGAAGCTTCCTAATACCTTGCAGGGGGAGCACTTTCTGCCACTTTGGCATGGAAACGATGTATCATGGAAAATGTGGGACTGAGTGATCAGGCAGACAAGTACCTTGCTATCTCTGAATAGATTTTAAGCTGTGACAGACTGTTCACTATTCTAGTGCCTATTGGGTTTGGAACTGAAGGAGTTAACAGCATCAGCCCTCCATGCCATGGCAGAGGGCTGGAAAATATACTTTTTAGCATAACAGTGCCTTGTTTCCTGAGCAGCATTTGGAGATCTATCATATTTCTGTTTTAAATTCACATCCTTTCCCCAACAATACGCAATGCCTCAATCTCCATGGAAATGCTGGTATCGTTCAGCATTCACAGCTCACGAGGACAAAACACAGAAGATGCATTTTTGTCCTGTAAAGAACAGGCCCAGGTTCTGTTGCAGCTGCCAGGGGCTCCCCACTGCTTTTTGCTTATTCAATACCACAGCTCACCTTAAAATGTTTTTAAGCATCAGCTCTCCAGCCTTTCACTCCCTTGAAACATCTTTAAATAATCCATCTGTGTGAAAGACCTGCAGGTGGTACAAAACTCACTGCAGTATGACCGCCCCTCTCCTGGCAGTGCTTCAACACCCCACAAGTTTATGTAGTTGCTGAAGGGATGAATGCAAAAGGGATCTGAGAGTATTCCTTTCTCCCATATAGAAAAAAGCAACCAGATTTCCCCTGTGTTTTACTTTTGTGTATGTGTGTTATGCATTTATAAGAAAAGACAAACAAACCTGGAGGTGTGTTTTATCAACACTGCACTAATTGACTGTTTCCTTTTTTACCAGCAGGAGAGAGAGAAGCAGCTTTTCAGGCAGCACACCTTGAGAAGCTGGATGATGCCTTTACCTGGAGAGAGCCCTTCCCCTGCACCATCCAGCACTGGCAGCAGCTCCCACACAAAGTTTGCTCCCATCCACTTGGGCTGCTCCCTTTCTGGCAGGCACCTGGGGGAGGAGGGAGGTGAGAAGCATCTGAGCAGAGAGCACACCAGGACAAGTGGTGGGGAGGGCAGCATGAAAGCTGGCAGCCAGGGAGATGGTGGGACATGCTGGTGAACTTGGTCACCTGCTCCTTTCAGGAGAACAGAGAGTGATGGTGATGTCCTTTTGTGGAAGTGCTTTGAAGTCTGCAGATGAAAAGCCTGCACACAAAGGCTAAGTACTGTTATTGCCACTTCTGTTCCCGCAGTACACGCTTGTGCTTGGAGCACTACTGCTTCTGCTCTCATTGTTAACACAAACAGGGACAAAAAAAGGAGATAAACCTAAGAGATTGCCAGCCTATGGTGAGCTATCTTGTATGAAATTATGGTGGCTGGAAAGAGACATTGTTTTCTTGGCATCAGTCACAGTTTGACCCCATCTGATGACTCCTCACTTGTAGTTGCTTTGTGGCCATGGCTGATGGGCACCTGCTCTCTTGCCCTGGACAGACTATAGAGGAGAAAGCACTTTTCCCTTCCATTAAGCTATTGGTCTGAGAAGTGATTTCTATTAAAATATAGTAGTAAGTAAGACTGGATAAGACACTGGACCAGCCAAAATATTAGTTATATCAGATTAAAACTAAAACAAACCACTTGGAGTTTAGAGAAGGTTCAGTATGTGACCAAGAATAAAACAGGCAAGAAACCCCCCATGCTGGGTTTTGTTGCAGTGGTTGTCCCCACTCACAACAACATAGATTTCAGTGTAAATTTGCATGCTTTTAAATACAGACTCTTTCTACACTTTTGAGGCCAACCCCAGAGGTGTCTCTGGAGTATCACATACTGTGAGCAACATCTGTAGAGCATCCTTTTCCCCCACAAAAGAAAACATTTTTAAGCAACTTCCTTTTGCTGTGTAGAATGATGGCAGTTCCCAGAAAAGGCCAAGCCTGCAGAACAAGCAGAGAAGAAAGCCAAGCCAGAGCAGGGTAATCAGCAGTAATGAGCTGCAAGGATGCTTGCCTTGCATTTACCTGACTGTCCAGCAAATACTGCAGTGGAAAAGGCTTTCAAGGCTGATATATGGAAAGAAGCCAGGCTTTCTAAAATTGATATGAAAATACAAGCTAATGCTTAGTGAGAAAAGCTGCTTATATGAGGATGAATATGGTATCACGTATAACAAGGAATTATTTGGTTTATTTTAAGCTGATTTATTTTAAAATTATTTCTGAGGAGCTACATAAACATTTTTCATAGTATTTTACAGCAAAAGCAAAAGATCTGGATTTTAATAGAACTTCAAAGTTGCCTCCAGACTGCAGTGGGTTTGTGTATCTGCTGGGCAGCTAACACATCAACTTTTTCACAATCTCAGCCTGAAAGGGAGCCCCTAATAACAAAGTTACCCTTAAATGGCTGTGGAATATTTTCACTGTATTTAATTGGGTTCACCTCATAACTCTGGCAGCTTTGGTTCTCCCCACTGAGAGGGGAGAGAGACAAGAACAGTTTCCTTCTACTCTCCTGAGGTTGACTGCAATGCCAAGTTACTGTACCTGAGCCAGCCCCAGTGTGTCCCCAGTCACAGGGGATATAAACTGCTTCATCCCAGCTGACAGAAGACATTAGGAGTGGTTCACGCCTTGTGTGGCCTGAAGAATCTCCCATAGATGGGACTGCCATGGTCAGGGAAATCAGGGAGACTGTGACTCTGCAGAGACCATCTCCAGGTGTTGAACGTGGCTGAGACACTCCTGCTGGGAGAAGGTCATGTCCTGAATGTCACAGGAGGGGCTGAGCTCCAAGAGGTGGCCAAGAATGTCTCTTGTTCTCCCAAGCTGCTTCCTTGGTTGTCAAGCAGACAGTTCTGCACTGACACTGCTGCAAAGCCTGTGAGTAGTGACAGCTTTTGAAAGTTTAAGGCAGCCAATTCACAAAGCGTGGCTACTCCAGTGACTTCTCGCAGTGACAGCCCCAAGGTTATTTCAAATGCAGAAATTAGCACCTTTGTCTTCTTAGTCTCTGAAAACCTGATGGAGTTATTTTTATAAAGGAGTTGCACATTTTTATGGGCTTAACCTTTTATCCTGAAATTTCTCATAACTGTTTTATTAATTCGCAGAAGATCTGAATTACAGGTTGCTCAGCTTAAATAGGTAGGAAATTTAAATTATTGTTAAGACCTGTCAGGAAAATTACCCTGAGCCACAGCCTCAGTTTGGAATGAGTAGCTGGTGGCTTAGGTACCTGTCTCTGACCACCCACCAGGACAACCTGGATTTGTACATTCAGGCATAAATGAGGATGATGTTGCAGAGGGCGAAAGACCTGCTGGGACCAAGATGCATTTAGGATCCCCATTTCCCACTTGCTGCTTTTCAATGGACTGAGCCCAGGCACACACTGGAGTGTGGGAACCATGAATCCTTCCTGGTGTTTTCCACACGCCACCTCCCTGGGTCCTCTACAAGGGCACTGTGTAAGCCCCCATCCCTCTGGAGCCGGGAAGGACACAGTGACCCAGCTTTGCACCAGGCTGAATTTTAGCAGAGGCAGGACTTTGTTTAACTCTGAAGGGGAAACTCTTTCTCCACTAAAAGGTGTAGCACCAAGAGAGAAAATTAAATCAGAGACATTCCAATATCATTTGATTATTAAATTAGAGTTGACTTCTAACTTCCAAGTTTTTCTCACAGTTATTCAAATGCCGTGTTAATACTATAATTGTTATTTGTTTTAAGAAAGCCACAAAGGTTCTCCTTGCTCTCTTTCCTGAGAAAAGGAGATGACTTTGGGAAAAAAATTAAACCTTGAGCTTCTCAAAAAGGATAGGCACAAGGATAAAGCCAGTAGTATACACTCCTGTGTCTTGGGTGAGGGGCTAGAAGCAGAGAGCAGCAGTGTGGCTCAGAGTCACAGGGTACATGCAAGGACAAGGGACAAGGAACCATCACACTCAAGGCTGAACAGAGGAGAGTGATCAGAGCCTCTCCCTCTGTGAGAGGTGGAAAAGACACGGAGATGGACTGAGCCCAGCCAGAACACTTGAACACAGCCAACCAGAGGACCCATATCAAGCCAGAAGCATACAGGCAAGGACTTCAGAAAACCAGAAAAGTGTAAATGAAAGGCTTGTAACATGAAAACAAAAAAGGACTCATCTTTCTTTCCTCATGTGGATATAGAAATGAACAACTTTCAGGGCCCACAGGATTCAAATGTCAGCCTGGGAAAACTGTATTGGTTGACTCTACTAAAGGCTTGGACCAGACAGGACGCACCAAGGGCTGCATTTGCGTTATGGTCAGGTATCATGGAATCATAGAGTGGTTTGGGTTTGAAGAACCTTAAAGATCATCCAGTTCTAATCTTACAGATCAGCCAGTTCTAATCACCCTGCCATGGACAGGGGCACCTTCCACTAGACCAGGCTTGCTCAAAGTCCCATCCACCCTGGCCTTGAAAACTGCCAGTTATGGGGCAGGTAGATAAAGAGGTACATAATTTGATTCCTTGGCTGCTGTTGCAAACCTGGGTGAGAGGCTTGTGCCAGGTGAATTTATGTGCACAGCACTAAAGAGCTGTGGCTGACACCTGGAGACATTGACAGGTCAAAGTGAGGGCTGGTTCCCTGGTGATGCATCTTCTCACAGGTTATGTGTCAGGCTGAGGTCATCTTTAAAGGCAGGAATTAAGGGCCTGAGGGAGGGTTGTGCACTGACATCTCTCTGAAGCTCCTGTGGGCTGGCAGAGGTGTTATTGGACACTACAAGATAAATGTAAACAAAAGCAAAAATAGATAGGTAAGAAAACTGTGAGTTCCATAGGACTGTGTGCTTCAAAAAAGAAAGTGGACAGGGGAGTGAGGCATGGTCTGCAAAGTGTGGAGTAGAGGGGAGCGTGTCTGGATGCTTTGTGTCTGTTTTGACTTTTTCCTTAGATGTCTCTGCTGCCAGACTATCAAATGCATCTAGGAAGGTGATGTCCTTTCCTAGCTGAAATTTCCAGTTCCAAGAGAAATGGTATGTTTTTGAAAGGCGCCAGACATAAAGTGGCAGACCTTTTGCTTTGAACACTGGGCAGTGTATTTTTGTTGTGGGGAAGTGTCCATATACAGCCTTGTTAAAGGGGTGAAATGGAAGCCTTCACACATCACCCACTTTAAGTTTCCTGACCACAGAGTGCAATGTTTAGCATTCATGCTTTGGATGTATTAAAACCTAAAATATGAATCAAATAGCATGACTTGAAGGTGATTTGTTTCAGAAGAAAGTAGAAGTTAAAACTTTTATACATCTGCACATCAAAGTGTTATCCTAGCTAAGGTTTCTTTTTACAATGTAACCCCATATCTGAATTGAATTTCAATGGGCTGGTTGTGTGGTGCACTTCGATCAGTTGAGTTTGATGAACACCCCAAAGCTCAGTGGCTGAGAAAGAAAGAAGAAAAGCTTGCTTAGGAACATCAAATAGAAGTGCAGGCCTGATATCTTTTGTCAGTAGAAAGATTGTTTTAATACCCTGTCGGTCACAGTAATAACCTTAAACAAATAGATCACTTGTATTTACTTTGTAATATCAGTGCTTTTACAAGATTGACTACCTAGTGGGATTGTCTGTACAAATTCCACAGTTGTCCCCAGGCAGCTCTGTGAAGAGGACACTTTAACTCCATATGCCATAGAAAGATGCCTTCAGTGATGCTCCATGAATTAATCATATCCCTGAGGGCCGTGGGAGGATAATGGTAGAAAAACCCTGCTGGAATGACTTGGAGAGCTCCAGTGAGCTGTCACAGCACCTGGCCACTTTATGAGAGAGGAGCAGTTATACCAAAGAGGCTGTACCTGCGTGAGCAGGTAGTGCTGAACCTCCCCCTGCTGTCAGCAGGACAGAGGGAAGCACCACTCACTTTGCCTATTGGAATGGGCTCCCTGCTGCCTGGGGCCACAGGGGTTACTGGAGAGAAAAGGAAGTAAACATTTATCTAGTGGATTATTCCTTTTTTTCCTAATCCCTGATCTTGAGTTACAGAAGCATGGTAAGGATGAGGTGTCTGTATTCTTTTTGATGCCAAAATTGCCTAACAGTGAGCTGAAGGTTTTATGCACAAGCGTTTGGGTTTTTTTTTTAATTGATTATCTATTTCTTCTAGGTTCCCACTCTCAAGCCAATGGCCATGCACAGCCCCTCCATGCATGCAGCATGAGAAGGTAGGGATAATGGTTTGTGACAATAAAGGAAAATTAACACCAAGACCACCCTGTGTTCTCTATTCTTGCTATTTACAGCAGTCTATGTTAGATCTGGTTTAATTTTTTCTCATCTTTTCTGGGCAACAGAAGGTTTCCCTTTATATGAATATAGATAAAATCCTTTCAGAGTAATGATGTTTTTCATGGAGGGTGTGTTAACCTACAGGAGTGTGAAGTAGGTTTACATTCTGAGAACAACATGTGCATCAGGATTATTCCTTCTCCACTCCCCCTGAGCGAGACCTTTTCCTCTTTTATTTCCATTTGAGCCAGGTGCCAGTTCATTACTCTCAGACATTTAAAATACATCAAATGCAAGTAATGTATCACATCTTTTCCTAAATGTTTTTCAGTTGATCTGTTTCTACTATATTTTAAACCTTTTTTCCCTGTCAAGACAAATCTTGCCTGGATAAATATGAGTGCAGCCTTGGTTTTTTATTTCCTTGCACCTTGCTCCGTAGCCAGATCCTAGCTACAGGGTCTTATTAACCTCTCTGACCATGCCAGGTGACTCCCAGGAGACTGCTGGAGAAAACCCTAATTTACAGCCTCTGGAGGAAGCAGGAAATCAAATCACTGCTCAAAACTTTATACATGCCAGGCACGTATGATCTGATCACACAGACATTTTAATGGCCAGACAGGTGAGACAGATCTAGAAAGACCCAAAGGTTGCTTTACCCTAAATCTCTGTTTCTCCTGGTTGTTAGGAAGGGAGCTTGGTGAGACTAGTTTGGATGCAGCCCTCAATCCTTCAGTCATTTCCATGGTGATGAATGAGCTTCCCAGGTTCCCTTTTCCCAGGCTGTCACACTTGCCATTTGCCTTCGTGCAGGAAATTACCTTTTAAAGACTTCAAGGCTGAAAACAAGACTACATAATGTGCAAAGTGTGGCACCACAGGGACAAATTCCTCAAATGCTGTCAGCTGCTTATCTGGTTGATAGCTCCAGCCAAAACATTCTGGCTTGAAGAGACAAGGAAGAAATTCTTATTTCCCCAGGTCTAGCTCTCTGGGTCAGGGGATGAGGCCACGAAAGCAGCTAGACCTGCTCCACAGACTTAGAGAAGATTACAGAAACAATTACTGCCAGTTGACCTCATCTCATGCCTTTTAGGCAGGGCCAGATCCATCCTGTGAGGAGCTGAAGGGGTCTACACCCTAACTAAAGCTATTCTGCATTTTTCACCTGCTCTGACAGAAGAACTGGGGAAATCTTTTCTCCAGGTTGCACTGTAGGGATCTAAGGTCTACAGAATTTCAAAGTAGTTTTGATGAGTCTTGATTTTTCCCTTGAAGTTTTGATGGATCTGACCTTTTATCTCTAATGCCCCCTCTGAGATTTCCATCTCCTGTCCTTTTTCAGTAGGGTAATGTTTTTTTTATTTCTGTTGAACTGGAGTGGGCTTTGGACTGATCAGGTACACAACCCATTTTATCTCTACTGTGAGTAAAACTCTTAAACTGTTTAGTCAAAACCTGTCTTCTCCGGGGAAACGCCTCATTGCCTGGCTGTTTCATTTTGAAGCCTTGTAGCCATGAAATCTGTTGGGAGAACACAAACAGCTGTGATTACCTGACAGCTCTAGGAAATGGCACAGAGACATCTTTGAGATAAAAGTGCTGATTGCAGGTGGAGGCTGCAGGAAGATCTTTTAAACTTCTCTGTAACCTTTGGGTTCTGGTGAGCACCAAAGGGGAAGATGCCCTGCCAATCTGTATCCATGAGCAATAGCAATCTGATACTGCTCTTCTGCCCAGCTGAGAGTCATTAGGTTTGTTAGAATTGGATAGAGGGTGTCTGTAAATGTGATACCATTATTCTTAATGTAACTACAGTGTACCCAGAGATTGTAATAATAACTGTCCTGGTTTGGAAAGACAGGTGTCTGCTAAGGAAGGCAGAAGCCTCCCTTGGAATGGAGAATATAAACCCCCTCCCTCTGAATCATTATGATTTTGAAATTAAGGGGGTCTCAGGCAAAGATTAAAGAACAACAACCCTTTATTAGGAAAATCAAAATTAAAATGTAGTAGTACAATAAAAACCCCCAATGACAGAATACAACCTGACACTGTGTTGGTCACGGTGTTGGTAGCAGTCCACTTAAGTTGTGGCTGCAGTCCTCTTGGTGTCACAGATGTGGTTCTGTTGAAGCAATAATCCTGTAGAAGGGTGCAGTTTTCCTCTGAAGATCCAGTGGTGGTGTAGATGGGTCCAGTCTCCCTTTGGAAATCCAGTGGAAAACAGGCTGCCCTGGTGTTCTGACTCTCAGATTTTTATCTGGGTAGGAATGCTGGGCTCCTTCCACTGGGTGGAGCATCTCACAAGGAGATGAGGTAATTTCATCAGTCATGTAGTGAGACTCAATGGTCCATTAACAGCAGATATCCCCCTGGAGGGAGGATGGGTCATGGAAGAGATAAAGAACACTGCCCCACCTGGTTTTAACAGCTGGTAATAGAATGCATACCCCCAGTTACATTTTGCATGGCAACCCAAGACAATAACAGAGCCCTTGGTTTTGTACCTGCTGTATGTGTCCCATCTGAGAAGCAGGTCCTGGCCTGCAGTCCACCCACTCTACAGGGGCAGCACAGAGAGATGCACATGGAGAATTTTGCAACATTGCAAACAGAAAATCAATCCAAAGGAGTCAGATTTTGGAGTGCTAAGCCACAAATTCTTCCTCACGGCCAAGGCTGGGCCTAGCTGCCTTTGTGCCTGGTGATTTTGCAGCACAGCTCACTGGGACTACAGGAGGCAAGTTTCAGCAGCAGGAGAGGCAGGAAAGTGTTGTTTCCTGGGGGTCTGCTCACTATTTCATCCAGTTCTCCTTAGAGTAGGTTTGGAAGACAAAATTTATAAAACTCAGCATTTACTTCTTTTCCTGTCATCCTTGTCTCTTGCTTGTGAATGTATTAGTCTTTATTGCAAGGACTTTCACAGGCACCGAGCCAGGACTGGTGGGGTTTCTCAGCCACAGATAACATCTTCAGATCTGTTCATTTCCTTTTCTCCTGCAGCCTTGTGTTTTTTTACTCCCTCACCTTCTCTTTCCAATTATTTTTTTCCAAAGATGCTTTACCAATCAATCTCCAAGTCATTTGTTACTATACTGCAAAGGACCTTATGCACTCTCCCTTTTCCTTTTTTTTTCTCTCTCTCTCCTATTTTTTCTTTATTTTCTCCCCAAAACAACATTTCCCATTAAAGCCATTATGGACCACCAGCTACAAATCCTGCCTACCCACCTTTACTGTGTGTGATGGTGCCCCAGCCCCCTTTGTGCCACAGGTGGGTGGGGGACAATTCAGTCCTGCAGGGCACTTCCCATAATGCAAACCCTGGTAATATAAGCAGATCCCAGCACCTTTTATTCCTGCCATGCAGCAGTGGTGAATCCAGTGATGAGGTGACTTAAAATGCTAAAATGCTTTTGCTGGTTTTGCTTTTGAAGGATGCTGTAGAGGAGCTGCAGTGAGACCCAGACAGGAAGGCCAGAGGTGTGTGACTGTCAGGCAGCCTGGTCAAAGCAGTCACAGATTCCAGGCTCTCTGTGCTCTCCCTCTGCTGTGGAGCAGTGCTGGGCCAGCTTTGCACCAATTGCATGTGATCACGGGGAGGCTGTGGAGCTGTGCAAAATCAGGACTGAATAAAGCCAACTCCTGAACTGCCCTCATCCCACCATGTGTGGCTCAGGAAGCAGCCCTGTGCTGTGCTTACCCTGCAGCTGGTTTGAGTTCACCTGTGCCTAATTCTCCTGAGAGCAGAGCACTGAGAAGAGACACTAGAGCAGGGGGCACTGCTCTCTTACAGTAACCCAAGTCATTATTAAGAAGGAAGTGATAAAAAACCACACGTGGACTCACCAAGATTTGACAACTAACCTAGGTTGCACTCAGTTTTAAATTCAACTGTCCTGGAAAATATTCTCATGAGATTTTTGAACAGGAGAGTCAGAGATATTACAAAATGGAATTGTTTTCTTAAGATTTCAACTAATTCCGGGCAAAATCCCAGGAGAATAGTTGTTCTTGTGAGTTTTTCGTGCATCTGAACAAGAAAAAGAATGTTCTTGAAGCATTACATCTCTCACCATAGTGGAGTGGTGTATTTGGAAATTCAATTCTGACACTTCAGGAAGACTGCAAAATGAAGTTGGTTGAATTGTGTGAGACTATTTTTACCCCTTGTCACATCCACAATGTCTTCTACGTGTGGGACAGCTCTGCTGCCAGGAGCTGTCAGCTCTGCTGCCCAAGGAGCTCCCCAGCCCAGAGGTGACACGGGGGGGTGATTGTCGTGTGAGATGAGTGGTTCTCTGCAGCCCCACATCCCTCTCATTGCCTCTCTGTGTGCTGCAGAACCAAGGAAGAGACCAGACCAAGCTGCTTACTGGCAGGGAGGTGGCAGAGGTGGCCACAGGAGACAATCAGAGGGGAATAAACAGTATTTTTGTCTGATTTTGTAGAAAGAAGAGAGCTAAAAAGTGCAGTCTGCTAGCTGCTGTGTGTGAAGTGTTCAGGTATGTTGGGTTCTGGTGATGATGGGCTTTTGGGTACCACCACCAGGTCCAGAATTTGGGGAGTGAGAACTTCTCTGTAAGGGATGGAGCCAAGAGGGACCCTGGTGGGGGACCTGCTGTCACTGTTGGGCACTGACCCCCAGCCCCTTCACAGGCCAGCAGCACTGGGGGGTGGCAGCAGCAGGTTCCATCTGTGAGCCAGGGATGGGGCTGGGATAGATGCCTCTACAGGAGAAGCTGAAGTGGGCTTGAAGGTGTGCAGGAAACTTCCTGAGAGATGTAGCAGCCTAAGACAGTAAGACAGTGTGCAAGATCTCCCTTGTGACTACAAGAGAGGAAATTCTGATACCTGAAGCTCCTGCCTGACTTTCTTTGATAGTCAGGCTGCAAAGAGCACTGGTGCTGCCTTGGGCTGCTGGCCCAGGCCCAGCATTACATTGTGGCATCCAAGTAGTGCCCTCTTCTCCTATCCCACGCCTCTAAACCTTCTACTTGGTCTCCTGGCTGTGGCCTGGCAGATTGTTTATGCACATTTGTGTTCCTTGGGCAGCTCATTGAAACTGCACTTTTCTCCAAATTCATTGCTAAGATGTGGTAGGATCAAATCAAGTCCTTCTAGTAACGTTGGCTGCCTGTGAAGCCTAAACACATAATTTTGGTATAGCATAAGGTGCAGGCAGCTTTTATGTGGCCAGCAATGGGGTCAAAACCCCTACATGCAAAATGGGTGGGGATTTATGCCCAGCTCCACTCCTCAGCCAAAGATGAGGAGCAGCTGGTCTCCTCCAACTCAGCTTGGTCCTCCCACTGTCAGCATCGTGCAGCAGCCTCCACCCTGGGATGTGGTGCTGGTGATGGAGGGCATTGTCTTTGGTCATGATGCTGTGCCATGAGGACTTCAGCTTGGAGTTAAGCACCTGGAGCTGTGGTGACACCACGGTGGCAGGGACTGCACACCTGCATGGCTGTGCTGCTCTGACATCTGAACACTGGCATGTGCTGGGCACTTCCCCCTAGGGGCAAACCCCCAAATTTCTCACTGAATTTACCCAGCAGCAATGAGGAGGGTGATGCTTCTGGCAGAGCTGCATCCAAGGCACTTCCACAGGGTCTGTGACTGAGAGGATTGTTTGCAGCTAGCTCAGATAACAGAAATTCAGGCTGCTGGTACATCACAAAACAAACAGGCATAGCTTGCATTTGGTTTTCATAAGGAGCCTAGATATGGCCTGAGGTATGCAAATGCCTTGTGATGAAGAGAAAAACATTCCAGGACTGTGGAGGTGTAAGAGTTGACAAATTAGGCGGCATTATGGAATAATACTAGATCTTTTTGCAAATTGAGGAACAACAGCTGTTAAGCATGTCATTTTGGGAGCAGAGGCATAGAAAGCATTGCTGTCACATACACAGAGAGGAAAGGAAGTGAATGCAGTAATGAACAGGTGAGGGAGCCTCACGTTGTTATCCATAAGAGGATAAAAGTACCAAATCCTTATTTAATCCTTGAAGAGTTATTTAAAATATTAAAAGTGGTGAGCCTCAAAGGGGATTAGGAGTGGCTGCAAAGGGTGAGTTAAATTACAAAGTTAACATTTGAGGTTTTTATGCTTACTTGCAGGAGTAAAGCAAGTATTTCTTTTTGCAATTCTTCTTTTTTCTTTTTTTTCTTTTTTTTTTTCTTTTTTAATGGATGAAAACATGCACACCACATAACTAACTTACCAGTGTTTGTATCCTTTGAATCCAGAGTGTAACCCTGGAACCCCATCTCTACCTGCAGTATTCACCTTACAGAATCCCCCAGCCCCACTTACCTGACTTTCTGCCACTGCTGAGAACTCACACACCTCACAGATTGTCAGCCAGTGTTAATCTCCTGCCTTCCCTGCTTTTTTCCTCCTAGAGTGTAAGCAGTGATCTGATTTTCCTTCTTCATAAACATGGCACTTATCTACCGTGTTTTTTGACCCCACTTTTTTATACCCCTTTCTCTAGAATCAAAGGAGGAGTTGAGTCTTGCCTTCTAACTGCACCCTTATCCCTCCCAGTCTTTCCATTGTTTTCTAGGACTAGTATCACTCAGGTTGCTAATGATCCCTTGTGAGTAACTGAAAAGTTAATGGTTAATGGCTCAACCAAATGGGGATTTGCTAAAGCAGCAGGTGCTCTGCCGATGCTGTGCAAGGTCAGGTGCAGCAGGGGAGCACACCCACCACTAGAGGCTACAAGCTGGGTTTTGCCCAGATAAGGGAAAAGGCCAATAAGAAGCAGACCCTGCAGAAGGGGAGATAATGCTTTTTATCATGCCAGTGTCGTCTCTTACACAACTGGCTCAGGTGTGAGTCTCTTCCCCCACGCCAGTGGAGGTATCAGAACATTCACACACAGTCCTGAAGGTGTTCATCCCTTCTGATGGGGCACAACTGACTCAGCTAGGCTGACCTGAGTGGCAGCTGTCATGTCTTAGAAGGTGCCATAAAACAACAAAGACCCTGAAACACCCCCAGACTCATTTCTAGGATCTTCCACCAGAGGAGTGCATGTGATCCACAGTGTTACATCAGGCAGTGTAAACCCCCTGCCCCAGGAGGAGTGGGCAGGCATTCCCACCTGGACCTGAACCTGCTGAACCTTTGAAGGCCTCGCCCTCCCCTGATTGATCAACCCTTTGTCACCACCACTTTGATCAATGGACATCAAAATTGCAACAACTGAATCTCACGTGGGTGATACATGGGTGGCAATATCCTTCTACTCTAACCTTTCTTTTTTTTTTTCTTTTCTGTATACATTTTTAATTGTTATTTTTGTGCTTTTATATTGCTGTATTTCTACAGATAATAACCAAGGCAGCTACATACCTACTTTCCATTGCAAGCAAATTGTTCTGAAATAAACCTGCCATATGCATATTTATAAACACTTGTCATTTAGTGGCGTTTCACTCTAATCTGCCCCAGGGGATCTATTAAGAAGAATCTCAGTTACTGTGCCTTCAGGGCTGGGTCATAACATCCCTGAAAAGCTCTACTATTCTGGTTTAATTTACTTGCATTCATAATGAAGAATCTCAGACCTGTCCATCACAATCTTACAATAACCTCATATTAAGGTGGATGTTAAGCAACTGGATTTGGGTGGACTGCTTGAGCAGGAGGCTTGGATACTAAAGCACTTTAGTGTGACACTTCAGCAGTTGAAATATTTGTCTTCAGCACCAGGATGGGGTCAGTTTTCCCATAGAGCTGGTGCGGGACGAGAGCCACTTCTGCAGGTGCTGAAGGATGGATATCCTGGAGCATCTGACTCCAGTACTCAAAGATTAGAGAGCTCTCTGAGATACCTATCCACAGATAGGGCTTGGGAAGTGCCACCCCCAGGACAGGTAGTGGAAGGTGCAATTTAATTGCCTGTGTTATGAGAAGACAATTAGAAATATTCTGTGTTTATCTGAAACAACTTCACCAGCCTGGCAGACACAGCACAGAGTGGCCATGTGCTGCTGGTTGGATACTGTACTTGAGGAAGAAGATTCTTGGGCACCTCAAAAATCACTAGAAGCCTCTGCTTATGCAACTGAATACAGTTAGTTGATCCCTGAGAACAAGTTGCCTTCCAGCTATTGAGGGTGCCTAAACAGAGCCACTTGCATTATTTTAGATGTCCCAAGATACTTGGAACATTTGCTTGAGCTGGTGATCATGGCAGCAAGCCTGGGAGATCACTTCTGGAATGCCAGCAAGGTGCCTACAGTATTTCAAATGGCTCTTGCAGTCTGAGAATCACTGTAGATGTGACTGCAAGAGAAGGCTGGGTCACTCTTATGCTCCACTGGCTCTATTGACTAGGCTCCTCTTGAGTGTAATATGAGCCTAAACATGCTGCTTTAATGGTGGCATTTGATTTAGTCTGGACCTCAGTTCTCTCTTTAGAGCTGACAGGCTAAATGTAGCCCTGTGTTTTTTTTTTCTGTAGAGTATTTAACAGAAGCTAGCATTAGCATTTAACTTCAGGGGTTAAGAGTCTTAATAATAATGGCAAAGTAATAATACCAGTGAAATAACATCATTATTCTTATTCTATTTTGCTAAAAAGAAAGTCCTATTTATTCTTTTATTTCTATGGCTCTGTAGTCAACAAGAGATGAAGTTCATTAGGTCTCCAAAGTTTATCTGTAATTATATTATGTATATTTAAATGGCATTTAGAATATATGACATATTGCTCACACTAAGAAATAGAAAATACCCACTAGCAGAAGTAGAAACTAGAAGATGCTGGGTGCAGCTCCCTTAGAGCAATGAAAGCCCAGGGGCTTCTTTGGAACAAAGCCAATTTGTTTTCTCTCCTCCACCTGGGGCCTTCAGACTCACAGAACCCTCCTGCCTAATGCTGTTACCCACCCTTGGCTGTTTCAGCCTCCCTGTTCTTGGTTGCTCAGCACTGTGCTGGCTTTATTTTTGCTAAGGCTGAGCCAAGACGCTCTGAAAGCCAGGGAGGGTGGAGAGCCTGGCTCTGCCATCCTCATGGTGAGTCTGACGAGTCGCTCCTGTAGGAGGAGCAACTGAACTGTTGTTCCTCCAATTTATCCTCTGCCAGCTCTAATTTGTCATGTTCTATCTATGCTGCAACTTTGTTGATGCAGCAGGTGCTTTTTAGATAAAGGGAGAGAAATACTGCTTCCTGTTTATTTATATATGTTTGATAACTTCTAGGAGGACAGATTCTGCCTATGCCATCCTTAATAGAAACTGGATTTGAGACGTCTGCTGTAATATGAGAGAACCAGGTGTTAGATAAGGGCTCATCCTCCAGGCAACCTTAAACTTTCTCTCATCAGCCAGGACTAGCCTTCTCATACGTGTTTTCTTAAGGGTTCTGCTTTAAACCCAAATGAATGATCAAATCAGATCTTCCTTCCAAATTGGGGATGGAGAATGAGTTGATTTAATTTTTAAGGAAGCACTGGCACACACCAAAAATGCCAAAAAATTGTACCTGACTGAGTTACAGCCAGTGCACTTACCTGTTTATGTCCCTTATTGTTTTCTTCTTGACTGTGGATAGAGAAGTAGGCTGTTTTTACTCATCTGCAAAATGGCAGAGTTTGTTGCTACACAGTAAACCCTTGCAGCTCAGGACATGAGAGTAAAAAGAGGATAAAGTCATGTTTGCCTGCTTAAAACCACAAAACTTTTCACAAATAAAGAGCAACCTCCAGCGTGTCTAGCTGTTTGGAGCTCCGTGTACCCAAGTTACTCTGAGTCTGTTCATTCAGTTTGGCAAGAGGCCTTGGGCCACTGATATCTCTCTGTAATTGTCCAGCTTGAGTTTCCTGGTAAATTTTGATTTTTAGTGGGATTTCAAGGATCCTTGTGCAGCAGCCTTCTCTGGTTGCAGAGCTGATGGAGGCAGCAGGATGGGCCAGTGCGCTGTGGTCCAGATTTGACAAAGTGGCACTGAGCGTGTGAGGGGTCACAGAAGGCTTCCAGACATGCTGGAAATGTGTGAACAGATTTTACTCTCCTTTGCTGCAGTGGGAGACATCTCCTGCTCCTCCAGTTCTGCCCTTATCAGGTGAAGGGACAGAGGGACAGGCTGGGTGGCAGAAGGACTGCAGGAGGTGAGGAGGTGGCACTGGGATGGTGGGGAAGCATTACGCTCAGATGGGAACTGGCTGCCAGGGATAAGAAGGTGTTGAAGGAGGTGAGGACATACAGAGCTGGAAAAGAGCAGAAGGGTTCAGCTGGTGGGTGTGAGAGAATTGTTAACCTGTTTGCAGAAAGGGCAGTTGCATTGTCGGGGAGACTGGGTGGAGCAGGGCTGATTCCAAGGATGGCAGTGAACAAATGGCCCAGGCAGAGAAAAAGCTGTAGAGAAAAGACAACAGGAGATGCAATGACACAGGAGATGGTGGGAGGGAAGGGGGAAAGGCTGTTTCATGTGTGAAACAGGGAACAATTTGGATGAGAAGGAAAAAAGCAAGGAATTGTTAGGGAAAGACAGAAAGAAGAAATATAAAACTCTAGCTGCATTTCACAATAATTTTCAGAGGCTTCAGGAGAACTGTGGTGCATCTCCCCCTGCATCCAGCACTGGCTACACTTCCAAACCAGCAGACACACCAGGGACAAATAGCAGCCTGGCAGCAGGATGCATCTCTTCTTGATGTTGGATGCACATCTTCCAGCGTGCTTGTCCAGACACAAATAATTTGATCTCCACCACCATCCTATACTGCTGTTGTATCGGTCTCCCTGTCAGTTTTATACTTATGCAGTATACAACACCCTTAAAACATCAACATTTCCATTTTAAGTATGTACTGGCATAAACATGGATCTAGTCTAGAGATTAGTGCAATATTTGATTTGCTAAAAAGGCTTAACGACTCTTAGTGTGTTCATATTGAGCTTCAGGGTCTGTATTTTAAACTAAAGAGGAACACCAGTAAAATTTTCATTAATAAAATACCAGCTAATGAGGGTTGCTATTGGTAAGAAGAGAAATGCAGGAGGTATGTTTTCATTTTTTTATATACTTATTCTAAATTTGAGCTGACAGCTTCTAGCTATTCCTTGGTGACAGACTTCAAACTATTCAAACAGATAATTTTCAGCTCTGGCATTTCTCTTTGGAACTTTATGCAAAATTTTTTCCACAATATTTAGCATGTCAAAGGCTGTCTAACAACTCCAAGCCTTGCTTGTAAAATACGCACACACAAAAATGTAACAAGGATGTGTTTTGGCAATAAGCTTAAATCTCAAAGAAATGTTCCAGTACCTTGATTAATTAAAGACAACCCAAGTGTTACCTCCAGCCTGCACTAGTACATCATTAAGCAGCCTAATTAATACTAGGACATACTGAAACAAGAGAGGTATTTTGGAATTTCAGTTACTAAGGGAAACCTAAGTGCTGTCTGTTAAATGCTTTGGCCTCCTTTTCTTGTAGAAAATGTGCTTTATAACTTCCCCATATGCTCCTGCTGTTCTCTCCCTGATGGATGTTGCTATGGAAGCAAACTGGGGAAAAAAATCAAACAGCTAATAATGTTTCTGCAAATGATTGCACAGGTGGAGATGAAAAGTACAGATGACACAAGTAAGTTAAGCAGGGGATTTGGGCTGCAGCAACAATTTGTGGCCAAAAATCAAAACATATATTTTGCTTTCTTTCCTCTTTATATAGACATAGTGAAATTCCAGATCTTTGCAGGCTGTTGAGGTGTATTTTAGCCTTTATTGAGTAAATACATCCAGAATTTTTGCCACAAAAATTGAATAAAATAATGAAATAATAAAATGATGGAGGTTTAGAAGGAGAAGAGCAGAGCTGGGTACACTGCTAGTGAGTGGGAAAGCCTAGGAGGACATAGGTCCTTGAGGTTATGGGATAAAGAACTTCTGTCTCTCACTCAAATGAAAAGTGTTCCTTGAGTTCTGTATTCGTATTTCAATATTAGAGCAACAGGGGAGGATGCACATACTGGATGCCAGAAAGACAAACCTGGCATTATTTTTTTATATTCCTTCAAAGGAGTATAAGCTTTCTGGTATAAAGCACATACCCAGGAATGTATGTGAGTGAGGAAATGCAGCAGCATATTGATACAGAGCATCTCGTTACTGAAAAGGAGGGTACAGAGAGCCAAGGAGTGAGAGGGACACAGCTCACAGCTGGCACCTCTCGGGCTGCTGGCCAGTGACAGCCAGGCTGGCTGGTGTCTCCAGGGCACAGAATAGGTAGCTACTCTATTTATTGCTTGCTTTTCAATCATGTTGGCTGCTGCTCACCCTGACTCTGTGACACTGAACTTTTCTTTAGCTTTTCTGTGTCTTAGGTAAAGTTACACATATGGATCCACTTCAGGCTTATGCTGCTTGGTTCTGTATCCTGGCCTTCATTCCTCTCTGCTAACACCTTACAGCCTGTGCCTTCCTCCCCAGACCCTCTTAGGCAAGTTTTAAAGTGCTGCTGCACCCCCTGCTCTGGGATGGGGCAGACCTCGTCTGGCCTGGAGCTTGGTCCCCATGAGTCCTCCTGAGCCCATGCTGCAACATGAGGTTGGGCAGAGAAAATGCTGTCAGCAGACATTCAATCAGAGGCCACTAGTCTCATTTCACCATCGGTTTAAGTGTTTTTGGGTTCTGTTGCACACCATAATGTAACATGTATTAGTGATGGCAGCATGGTGCTGGTGTATGCTGAGAGCCTGGATTCTCCTTCCTGGAAGAGATCTGTGCTGATCACCTTGCTCTACACAGAGCTTTTCACTGCAGATGCTGCCAAGCAGAGGTTTGTGTCTCATATGTCTTATGTCTCATGTCTCATGTACTCATTCAGAGCCCCATCCATTTTTAATTTCAAGAAATGTCCCCTTTCTGCCAAATCTCCTTATGAAACTTCTAATGAAAAAGAAACATCCTGTTAAAACTTTGTGGTGCAAACTTTTTAACTGCTTGTAATCAGGAGGTGGATTTCAAGCAAGGGAGAGGTCAACTTATCCACCCAGCTTTGTGTGGACCAAGTGCCTAAGTGCCTGGATGACTCCATCACACCCCTATGTGCTGCCCCATGGTGCAAGGATAAAGAAAAACAAAAATCAAAATATTCAAGAATGCATTAAAGCTCCTTGTAGCCCATACATACCTAGAAGACACTTGAACACCAGCACAAGTGAAGATGCACAAATGTGGTTCATAACCAACTCCACATAAAACCTGGTACAAAATTTGGCCAGCCATTTAGGGACTGGGACATGAATCACCTAATTCAGGCAGCCTCACTTGTGTTAGCAGTCCAAAAAGAGACAAAGTTCTAGGGAGAGGCTGGATCCAAGCTCTATAAATTTATAGCATTGGTGTTCCATCACCACCATCTCTTGCTTAACAAAGGCACTTGCCCAGTCCATGTACACATTCTTCTGTTGATGTGTCTCACTTGCATATACTACATATTTACAAAGGTATAAATCGCTTTTTACTTCTAAAATTGGTTTATAAACAAGTTTCCCAGCTCCTGGCAGGGGTTACAAAATGCATTGTCCTGCCCCTGGATATGTGACAGTCCTGACTTGACTGCAGAAGAGACCTGATTTAGGCTATCCCATCCTCTAACATTGCTCTCAAGGGAGAAGAATCCCCTTTTTCTCCAAATGGAAAAACTTCCCAACAACTTCCTTTGATTATTTTATCTTTTTCTGCTCTGTCTGTGTGTTGTTGCAAGGAGGGCTAGTGCACTGCATGCAGCCTTAGTCACTTGGTATTCAGGGGAAGTTCAGAGTTAGTGAGGCGCCTCCAGAGCAGCTGCAAAGGGCCTCGTATAAATATGAAGAGCTGCCGAGATTCATGATTGCACCTGGCTGTCCTGCTGCTTTACAGCCATTGCAAATTAATTCTTTCTGCATGTGAGCAACTAAGTCAAGTCACTTAAACTGGTGGCCTCCTGCTGTCCTCTTAGGAAAAGAAATAGATGATTTGCACTGTAGAGACCTAGTCCAGTGCCAAGGGAGCCACCAGCCATGCTGCTGTGCTTTTCTATGATTGTTGGAGCAGGACAGGGAAGAAATTTCAGTTTAGAGTTCAGCTCCTACATAACCCTTGATAAGGTGCAGTTACAGTCTCTGGACCAGCACTCCTTGGACACACAAAGGGAACATGTGGATCTGCTCCCTTGTCCTCGTGGAACTCCAAGTACAGCAGTGCACAGGAAACAACTCTGTATTTTTGCACTGGCTTCACTGGAGCATGCTGGCTGCAGCTGGAATGGCAGGGAAAAGAGATCAGAACCTGTTTGGGAAGAGACATTGTTCAAAATGGCAAAAGCTGCTAAAGAAGCTGCTGCTGAAAGCCTGGGCCACATCCTTGAGGTTCCAAGTGCTGGAGGTGCAAACACAGGCTCCCACAGGTAATTCTGAGCTGCACAGCCACGCTGCCTTTAGGAGTGAGCTCCCACACTGTGTGGTGCTAAAGGACAGATCACCCTCCTTTGCCTTCCAGAGTGTCTGATTTATGGACACAGATCCCAGGCACTGCAGAGGCCCTGTGCAGCACAGCAGTGTTTGTGGTGCAGTATATCTAATTCCTGTAATGTATGCAAAGCTCTCAAAATGCTAACTTTTTATTTCAGTCTGTGGAAAAGAAATATATTCTCTCTTGGGTTGGTGACATTATTATCAGAGTTAATACTGTCAGAGAGAAATGTCTCATGTGTTTCTGTCCTGTGCTATACTCCTGGGCATTCTGCTGAGGGGAGAAGATCCTCCAGCCTCCCTGAGACCCAAGGGGGCCCTGATGCCCATGTGAACATCACTAAAAATCAGTCCCTCTTCAAATTAGGCCAAGAGTGCTGTGTCTTCTAGATTAGTTTGCAGCAATTCACCATAAATTTCTGCTCCTTCAAACACATCTGTAGAGAACATCAGTGGCAAGCAACCAAGGGGAATTAGGAAAGAGGGATATAGGGTTGGATGGCTCTGCTGAGGTCTAGGCTGTGGAGTCACCACTCAGTTACTCACATGACAATGATCTGTGGTCTCAATACCACACTTAGAAATAGGGGCAGAGTCCAGACTGGTGCCTTAGGAATTACCCAGCCCTTCTCCCTTGCCAAGGCAGAATCAGGTCCACCTGAGACATTCCTGGTTGATATTTTGAAGATTTTTTTAGTGTGTCCTAGTGCCTCATTAAATGACTGTCTAAAATGCCTGAACAATCTACATCCCTAGAACAGGTATTTGCTATTTAGGTCTATGACTGGCCAGTGTTTCAGTCCTGTCAGTACTACAGAGCCCAGAAGCCAGAATGCCCCACTTCCCAGGGAGCAAGGGAAGTACAGCAGATAGGGCTGTCACCTGAGCTCTGTGTCCTGCCAACAACAGGGCTGGAGGGGGGAGTGTTAGTCCTTCAAACCTCACACTGCTTCCCCACATCCTTGGTAGGAGGGCGGTGTTAGGTGTCCTGTCCTCTGGAATTCCTTCATTCCCTGCAAAAGCCAGAGACAGACAAGTGTGTCAGTCAAACAATTTGTTCTTAAATAGCCCCAGATGGCCTGCAGCCTTCCTCAGCAGTGCTGGGGTCTGGCTGCCCAGGGCAGGGCCTTCATCTGCCTCTGGGATTCAGCAGAGCAGATCTCACCTGAAGGAAATGAATGTGAGATTGAATATTAGCAGAAGATTTGATCATACATTCATCCAAGCTTTATGGACCTGATTGAGTACACAATGCTGCACATACACATATGTGCTTGTTGCTTTTTAATGCCTGTGGCAATCATATTTCTGCTTGACCCAAGTTTCCTTTATTTGCAAAAGTAAAAATGCTATTATTGCTGACCATAAAATTATTCAGCCCTTTTATACATAGCTATAGGAGTTGTAGTGCTCCACTGATTTTAAAGGATGTAATTCAGGATTTGTGTGCAAACACTGCATAAATATGTACTTTTGTTACTCAGATGTAGTTTGCCTGTCAAATATGAATAAATTTGCTGTTTTTGCAAAAGTGGGCACTGCAGAAGCTTTCCCAAGACTCCCCAGCAATACAAAAATCCACATTCTGTCTCTTGTCTGAATAAGCAATTTTTTCATCTCTTAATCTTCCTTTGTGGAATTGTATAAAAACAGGCTGTAGTGATTTTTGCTGAAACATAAAGAAATTACAAAATCATTAGAGAACTTCCCTATAATTTTCAAGGAGGAATCATCCTTCTTTTTCAACTATTTCATCAAATTAAGACCAGACTCTGCCATCTGCCTAACAATAGTTTCTATGTATTGATTTAATAAACATATTATGGTACAAACCAGAAGAGAATTAGGATAAATATTAGGATATATATATATTTATACAGTCTTTGTTTTTCCTGGCCTAGCTGTGAGGAAAAATTTAACTGGAGCTCATGCTCCTTTTCAAGGATGCAGCTTTGTATGTAGCATTGAACACAACATAGCAGAAAAATATGCATTGTTAAGGGCCTGCACTTGCATTCTCACTTGCATTTTGGAAACAGGATAATAAACAGCCTAGGAGATGGAGCTTGTAAGAATTTTTCAGTTCAGATATGTTTCATTTAAGGACAAGTTGGTTGTTGTTTTTTTTTCTCTGTTATTTATTAACGGGAAAATTCCCAATATTAACATGGTACAGCTACTTCTATCTCATGGAGGTATGCAGCTGGAGGTTTTTCCTTAGTTCTGACTAGGATGTAATGTTATTGTTCCTTTTAAATTTGATGTTCATTTTGTATGACTGTAGGGGGATTAAAAAAATCCTGTTAAGAAATGATTAATGGTCAAGTCACAGCGATGAAATAAAAAACTAAACTAATTAATTCATTATCTGACTCTAACTCCCCATATGACTGTATCAATTGCAGCCTAATTCCTAATGTCTGTCACCTGAAGAGGTGACATGTATCCTTGGAAGTGCTGAGGGACAAAACTTTTTGTATTCCACTGGATTTCCCTGAATATTCTTGCTCAGAAGGCAGAGCTCAGCAGCAAAAAAAAGAACATAGTGCTTTTGAGCTGCAGCAATAAGATGTTTTCTGGAGTTAGCTGATGACCTTACCTATTCCATCCAACTCTCAGCCTTCAGAGCACTAAAATGAGTTCAACAGACATGACATTTGTATAATACCTCTCACTGAATAAATGTCCTGTTAAGTATGTTGCTCAGATTTCCATGTCTCTTTACAAAGCTGTTCCCTGCCTGTGAAAAACAGCCTCCCTTCATCCAGATGTGCAAACCACGCCTCAAAAACATCACTCCTTTCCACCAGTGCCACTTATTTGGTGTCTGGAACACAGAGTGTGCTGGGTGCCCTCCCACACCACAGCTCATCCCTCCCTCTCCTCTCCAGCTCACAGGAACACATTCTGGGACCTTGGGCTCACTCAGTGCCTCTGAAGGGCAAGAAAGAAAAGTCTGACATTTTGCTGGAAGAAACCCAGCACAGAAAAGCTCCAATCACTGAAATTTGCAGCTAAGTAGGCAGAAGTAGGTCAGGCCTGATGCTATTTGCAGACTGCTTTTCCAAGGTGTGGGGAATAGGCTAATCAGTGCCAGGGGTTAACATAGATGGCTATGATGTCAGCTCACCCTTCCCAAGGAGAGATTTGTATTTGACCTCCTCCAATGATGCCTGCATGCTCTCAGAGCTTATTCTAACATGAAGAGCTACTAATCCATTCTCTCCATGTGTATTTCACCCAGGCTGCTGTTGCAAAACCTTGGTCTTTCCATTATTCCTTTCTACCCCTCTGCATCCAATGAAGACCTACATAGTTTGTGTCTCTCTGTTAGGAAACTGAAGTAATGTTTTATATTTTACATTTGGCAGCAATGTAAAAGTCATGTTTGGGCTCAAGTCTGATTCAATTTAAGACTCAATTTATCTTCATAAAAGAGAGTTTATGGTTGTGCTTTTATATTTGGCACATTATCAAAAGAAAGGTGTCCTGCCTGGCATTCTCAGGGCATCGTTTATTTTCTGAGCATTTTCTGGAACTGTGGCAGTGTTCTATCACTGCTGTGCTTGACACTGGGATGTGTCATTGATATAGCAGTGTCTTCCTGGGACACAGCTCACCCTGAACCACAGCTCACTCCTGTTTTCACCAGGAAGCTCTTGTTTCCCTCAGGAGGCAGGATTTTGATGAGTCAAACAACATTTAGGCTGGAATGAATTAAAAATGGGTGATACATAAACATATGGGTGTTGATTCAGGGGTTAAGATGAGGTTACTGGGGCTTTGCAAGGAAGGAGATCTGAAATAACAAAGCCATAACCCCTAAGCATGGTTGGCAGATGAGTTATTACCCTTCAAAAGTGGCTGCAGTTCCAGTGCTAACACCAACTTCATATTCTGCTTTGTTTCGTTATGTCTTTCTCAGATGTCATTATGGTGTGCTTAAATAGGATCCCCTTTCCAGAAAGTTCATTTATGTGGTATTTATGTGGCAGAGACATCTGTCTCTCTCTTTTGTGAGCCCATGCTCTGGTTTTGATTTAGTGTATTCAGCTCCTTCAGTGCCAAGAAAACACTCTGCTCCTCTCAGGCTGATAAATTCTGATGATTGCTCTCATATTGTTTTCTTATGCGAGGAGACGTTTTAATATTGCCTTCTTATCCATCAAACCTCTTCTTCATCTCAGGGACTCAGGCAACTATCTGTTTGGGAAGTGATTTCTTGTAAGTGTCATTTTCTAAAGGTGAACTCCTTCTGGCCACTGCTTTTAATCGTATTTTAATGGGAAAGGGCTTGCAGAAGGATTACATAATCAAAAAGGTGACTTTACACATCCTCCCAAGGGTTTTGTTACAGTTGGATTCAGTCTGCTTTCCCCATCCCTTGCCTAGCAGTCATGGAAAGGAAGGGAAGGATGCTTTTCAAGCTGTGTGTTTTTCAAGCCCAGAGTTGACTACTCACCCAAAATGTAAAGTAGGAAGCAATTCCTGGAATCTGTGAGTCTCATCTCAAGAAGATACATGTATTTACATTCATAACCACCAGAGGCATTTAATTCTTGCATGAGTCTGCAGCTCACAGTAAATAGCTATTTGTCTTCATGTCCACTGAATAAGATTGCAAGTGCTTTCTGCTGGCAAGAATCAAATATCTTGCTTTTGTCAGTAGGTCTTTGATATGCAGGAGCAGCCATGGAGACAGGGAAAGCAGCCTTGTACCACTCCTCTGCACCTGGGCAGGTGAGCAGTAGAAGGCTGTGGCTGGCAGCCTCCAGAGACCAGGGACACCAAACACTACTATTCTTAAACAAGTGAGAAATGACAAGCCCAGGGGCCACCAGAGTTGTGTTTCACCACAGTTTGTGTATGGGCATTATTTGACTTCTCTCTGGCTCCATTTTAGGCACTTTGAGCAAAACATCTTTTTTGATATCATTTTTAAGTACATGGTGTGTTTGACCCAGGAGCCAGATCTAGTTCTGGTCAGAAATTACAGAAAATAAGGTTTGTGAATAATCAATCTTAGAAAATAGTGAAAAACAAATTTCTTAGTCCTTTTTTTGTTGGCCAGTGCTGGAGAAAGGGCACCTGACCCCTGGGAGGGTTTTGTTCTGTCAGGAGGCATCACTAGGTTCAGAAGTGCATCTGAGCAATGTGTCACTCGTTCCTCACCACCTCTCTAGTAGCTGGTGAAGAAGATTAGTGTGACAGATGAAGTTGAAATATTTTGCTGCTGCATTCTTTTTCTTTTTCTGCTCTTTTCCAGCCCCACTGCAAATAAAATTCTGAACTTTGCTCTTCTCTTAACTCTAAATTTATTATTAACCTTAAACCAACTGCAGCTGAACCACTGGCAGTTTTCCTCTGGCCATTACCCACACTACCCATACTAAATACTCCTCTCAGCTGCCATCTCAAGCCTCTGCTTCCCTTCTGCAACCCCATTTAAGTCTCATTTGCACTGGTGTACTGGCATTTCCCTTTGAACCCTAACCCTAAATATGGGTTGGGAAATTCTTCCAGACTCACAATATGAAAAAAATATTATAAGGAAAAGCAGTCTTTCTTTTCCTCTAGTAATAGGGCAAGGCAAGAGTTAGGATTAGGGATGGATATAGAGTAAGAGTCACAAATGGTTTAGGACTTGGCTGAGAAGAGGAAAGCTCTTGCTTTGCCTGGGGAACTACAGTTTTTGGAAATGTTCCTAATACCTTTCTCACCACCAGGTTCCCCCAGGGAAATCCCTCTCTAGTACCCTGTGGGGAGATGATTATTTCATAAGAAAATGAGGTGGTCCATTCCCGTAAAGAATAACTTGTTTCCTGGCTTTGTTCCAAGTGCAGAAGAAGTACAAACAGATTTATCACAGTTCCTTATAAGCCTTCATTTGGACACTGGTCACTTTATTTTAAGCCATTTTTCTATGTACAGTGCTCCTTTCCTGCCCCAGGTGTGGATTGCTGCAGAGAACACAAGGACAGGGAGTTTGTGCTCAGCAGTGCGAGGTGGGTGAGCAATTCTCTGCTCCCTGACTTTGCAGAGCAGGGTTGTGTCGTGCCTGGCTTGAGCAAAATGGGTCCAGTACAATTACACTACATGAGAACCGTACTCCAAATACAGCAGTGACTGAGATGCTTATGTTGTAATATCCCTGGGGTGTAAGTATTTGGGGAGTAAAGGTTTCTCTTATGGTATAAAACCCTTCTCCGAGCGCAGTGGCTGAGAAAACAGCAAATGGAAATGTGAATAGGGTATTAACACAATCACAACAGGCTGCTTCTCTTCCCCCACAGGTGCTGGAGAAAGGAAATCTGAGTGGAGAGGGCTAGATTTCTTCCATTGGCACTGAAGAACAAATACATAGCCCTGAACCCAGCATGGTGACATGCAGTAGGCAGTGTTGAAAACCCAGCTACTGCTATGCCATATCTGTTTTTTACTTGTTCTCATAGATCAGCAGACTCCCTGGATTTTGCAAACAGGCTCACCTGTTTTGAATTTTTGTTGCTTTTATAGTAACTCATATGGGCTCTTTTGTAAATTGCCACTGTGGTTTCTCCCACTTACATCACAGTTTTTGACACTTCAGTTCTGAAGTGTCATAAAACCTAGATTAATAGTATAATGGGAATTTGGAGAGCTGTAACATACACACAGTAGGTATTCATGAAGCACAATTATAATACTGAGCTAATCAGCACTGCATTCAGTTGACTAAATTCTCATCTTTTAAATGACAGTAAAAAATCATGTAAGAAAAAGTAAAGATGATGCAAATACAGGGAAAAGTCAAGGCAAGTTTATCTATTTCAGTGGACAATGTGTCAGGGCTGTGCTGTTGGTTAAAGCCAGTGCTATTATTGCACATCATGCTTCCCAGCTCCTGCAGGTTTGAGGGCACAGGAAAGTAATGCACAGCTCCTGGTGGAGGAGTTAAGGATGGGTTGGGGGAAATGGTTTACAAGAGTTAGCAGGGATGCTGGATCCTGACACCCTCAATATTCCCACAGGCAAAATTGTTTTGTTTGAGACCTGCTTCACCAGTCTCCACTCAAGGTATGTATGATGCATGTCTTATATATCTACAGATGGTCTGTAAAGGTTTTAGACCTTTTATCACGGGTTTCCCTAACCTTTCATGTTACATCAGTACATGCTCAGCAAATCTGAAGACAGAAGGCACATCAGATAGGTCAGATGAGTCTTGGCTGACCCCAAAGAGTAAATTATATCGAAAAGGATACAATGCTGCCTCCTTGGTTTGTTTCTTACAGGGGTTTTTCCATTTTTATTTTAAATTTTGTGTCAAAACTCAGTAACTCTCAGAAAACGCTCTCCCCCACACCCATCTCTCTTCCAAACATGGGCTGTTTTCAAGACACAATGGTGCAGAGTGGCCCTGATGACGTTCTACCTCTTGTTAAATATGGACTTTATCCATGCAGCAGTTTTAGCCCAGTGGTGGCAGCCAAGCCAGGCACACCCACTGTTTTTTGGCTGTTGCACTGATTCTGCACTGGTGACCAGTCCCTGTCCCACCTTTGCTGCTCTCAGCTGCTCACGACCTTATTAGCAGGCCACCACTCATACATGGGCACTCATTTATGTAATTCTTTTCTAACTTTCCCTCTCTGTGCTCAGAGACACCTTTGAAATGCAAATATCTCCCATGACTTTTGAATACAGGTGCTCTCTGCCCGTGAGTGAGGTGGCACAGAGAAAATAATTCTCAGTAAGATGTCCGAACCCTCCCTTTCAGCATTTTCTGAACTCTCGTGGCATAGGGCTCAATTGAAAAAATTGCCTAAGAAAGGCTTCACTAAGTGGAGCACATCAAGAGAAAATAAAGAATGAGGCCCTGGTTCCATCCACAGAAGCTGTCATGATTTATTTGCTGTCACTTGAATCTACATTAAAAGGCTTGCTGCGACTTCACCAATTTCTTTCCGTTCTGATTGTCTCGATCTCCACTGATATTTGAGGCCTGGCTTGTTATATTTGAATTTGAAAGATACGTAGCCACCTGAGCCTGGCAGCAGGCTAGCATTAACTTCTCCTGCCCAATGGGCTTTTGCTGGTCCTTTATGGAAGATGAAAATGGATGAATCAACTTCAGAGGCTTTCTGGATTGTACAAAACCCATCCCTCTTCCTACCCAAGTAAAGCAAGGAGTCCTGCTAATGAACCCATCGGAGGAGGGCTCTGTCTGCTGCTCTGTGGCAGTGACATCCAGCGCGGCTGTGAACTTTCTGAGCAGCCATTTCTAAATTGGGAAGTCTCAGATTTATGTGGCCATTTTCTTGTTTTAAAAGAAGGAGTCAATACGTATGCACAGTTTGATCCCCATTAAGGGCTGAAGTGATGCCACGTTTCACCAGGAGAACGTTAATGCTATCAATTTTTCAGCTTTCTTACTTTATTTTCAGCATGTCATGTCCCTTCATATTTAGCATGTTATGAGGAACCACTGGAATTCAATTACTGCCTGTCACTGCTGTTTATATTGATTTATAGATCATCCATTTTGACAAGTTCATTGCCAAGCTTTAATATGCCTTAATAGCTTTATTGTTTATTAATGGTAATGCAGTGGTCCAACCTCCAGCCTGCAGGAAATGTCAGCCCTTCCTTTCTGTGGTGGACTGTGGGCTGCAGAGCACGGGTGGGCAAGTGGCCACGACCAGGGGCGTGGCAGCACCCTCCTCCCCCTGCCCAAATGCCACTGGCACCAATTCCTTTGGTTAATGGCCTCCACAGATTTCCCCCAACACAGAATTAAGAAGGGATTTGTCTCACAGCTTCGTGCCAGGAGGACTAACATGCCTAGCAGTGCCAGCAGGGTTTTGGTTGTGCCACAACTTGTGGCGCTGCCAGTGCTGTGGTGTCTCTGGGACACACGGGGCCTGGCTCAGCACACACCACACCTCACCCTTAAAAAGATGCAGAGTAACACTGTAACTGTGTTACTGTGTTCAGCATATCGAGACTGTTAAGGGGAACACAGAGGTGAAAAGTGTATGTGCTCATGGGGCTTTTTTATGTCAGGCCATGTAGAGTTTTATAATGAGGGCAGAGTTCACTGGCAATTATTGCTTAGGAAAGTTTCTGTGGATAGCTATTTTCTTTTTTTTCTTGCCAACTGGCTTTTTGAAATATCAATTTACCATGGGAAAAATCCTCCTCAAAAGCAGGAGTCCCCAGGCACTACAGGTCAGGACTATTTCAGTGCAACTGTGCTGTAAGAAAAAAAGAATGTCCTCAACAGAAACATAACCACTTGTATGTCTTAGTCATAACCTGTTGCATATTGGTAGGATGAACAGCAGCACATTTCTGAGTGTTTTCTGCCTAGAAACATACAGGCCCAGTTTTTCAAATGAAGCTGTATCTGTTTCTCCATGTGTGAGTTTGTGTTTTCCCCTTGCCACTGCCAGCAGCCTTTGCAGCACTGAGTGTGGTGGTTTGATTTTCAGGACTGTTTGCAATCTGAGGATGGCTGCAGAGGAGAGCTGCTGCAGCTCAGAACTGTGGGGCTGAGCTGGTGATCCAAGCTGGGGAAACATGAGGTACAAATCCTTTCCTTACAGCAGCTACCAGCAGCTCAGATTTCTGTGCATTGCTCTCTCCTGTGAGCTGCTGACTGCTGACAACGACAGCTAAGGACTCTTTTCTTTCAAGACCCTTCCAGAAAGGTTCCACCTTCCCAATATCTTGCTCAGCAGTGCTGAGTACTGCCAGAGAAATAAAGTGGTGTGCTCCTTTCTGCCTTGGTCTGCTGCATTTCCCCAGGAGCATTAGTTCATATACTTCTCTTGCCTTGACTAAAATGATGAGAAATGTATATAACTTACACTGTCTTTCTCTCTCTCTCTCATACACACACACAAATACATACATAAAGAGACAGCCTAAAACCCAAGTTATAACCCAGGAAAAACAACTGAAGGGTTTTTTTTTTTTTTCTCTCTCTCAAATTCAGTTTTCAAAGTGAATTCAGAGGGAGTTGCCACTTTGGCTGATGAGATGTGACCTGTTTTAATCACTGCTGTCCACTGTCAGGTATGTCAGGCAATTTAGCTTCAGGTGCATAATGGTAAATTATTATAGAGACAGAATGATTTTAAGTTTCCAGACAGTGGGAGCATTCCCAGAATCCATTACTGCCTGATTAAATTACCCAGATTTCTGTGTGTGAAGGTTTTGTACAGCAGCATGTAATCCACGAGAGTAACTAATCATATCATATTGATTTAGATGCTGCTAGAATGGGAAATCTAATTGTAATACTGTGAAAGCTTCTTGGGGAATCTGTACTAATGATTGCATTTGTAATCCCATTTGCAGGTGAAAGTTCTGAAGCGCGGCTGTGAGATGAATAGCAATGATGGCGCTTTGGACACAGCCCTGCAAAATCAGGCTGCTGAAGGGGAGAACAGCAGAGCTTGTCCTGATGACTCAGTAGCAAGTTTACATTCTTCTGGCTTTCTCCAGTGATGCTTCCTGGGACTAACACATAAAAAACAATGTGAGCAAAAGGTGCAGGCAAAGATGAGTCAGGAGGCAGAATTCAGCCCCCGTCCTGCTTAACTGCAGAGGCCATCCCAGGAGCCACCACTGCAGTCTGAGCTCTGCTGGGGTTTTGCAAGGACACCACTTCTTTGCACTCTCTCTCTTCTTTTTATCTGAGGATGAATACATTTGAAAAGCACTTTTAATTCAGGGAAATGAAATGCCTACCGGCTTTTCATTAAAATTCTTTATTGTTGTTTTATTCTTCTTTAAATACAACTTTCTGCCGTGTTTCTTTTGTGTTTGATGATTGCCAGCACCTTGCTCTGCCTTGACCTTTCATGTCTGTGCTCTGGCAATATTATTCTCTCTCTTTTTTCACTTTCTGGAATATGTGGACTATTTACATGTGAATTATATGAACTGCTTTTTATCTTTCCCCTTAGTAATACTGTTGCAGAGCTGTATAAATATATAAAAAAATGTGACAAATTGCTTTGCTTCCTTACTCTCATGGGATTTTTGTAGTGTTGGCGTTTTTTTCACTTTTCTGACTTGTTTATAATGGAATATAAATATAAATAATCCTATCAAGACAACAGTTGCATCTGTTGCATACACCAGAGCTTGGTTTGATGGGTGAGAGGGCACACTCACCTGGGGGAAGAGCTGCCCACCAGGCTCTGACAAGGGCTTGAAACACTTGTGTAGGACAGGTGCAGCTTTCAGTTTGGGGGACAAGTCCCTTCAAGACACTGAAGTTTCCTTTCCAACACACAGGAGGGCTGAGCTCACTTTCCCTCTTTGGCCCCTGCCAGCATGTGATTTTTGAGGCCCAAACAGCCACATCTCTTAGAGGCAAGGTGTGGTTTTGACTCTGAACTAGTGACTGCTTTTGGAGAATAGCGGAAGAGACATCTTTGTCTTTCCCTTGGGAGCTGACAGATGCCAGCCTGGATCTCACAGCCCTGTGTCCTCTCCTGCACACCCAGGGAGCTTGGCAAAACTCCAGGGCTATATGTGCTGCCTCCAACTTGCTGAGCACTCCAGTGGGATGAAGAGCTGGGCCTGGGACATGGATTTTCTGGGGAGCCAGCCCCAAGCAGGACTGAAGACAGCAGATACAAACTGCAGATTTCATCTGCATCTTTTCTTCAGGGGCTCTGCAAACTCACCACGCCCTGCTGAGCATCGAGGCTTGTGAAGAGAGGGGTTTGCCCCCCTGCCCTTCCCGAGGGGGCTCTTCCCTGCTGCAGCTGCCCAGGGCTTCCCAGTTTGCTCTTCTGGTCTGTGCCTTGGGTGAAAAGATACAAGGCAATAAACTGGGGCCTTGGGCAGATGCTACATGGCTCAAATCAGGTTTTAAACTTTTTCTACAGTGAAGTTTTAATTAATTTTTATTGCCGTGTATTTTCTTGCACAATTCAGGTGTAGTTTAATTCCACTCATGACAGAGAGATTCTGAGTAATACAAAAGACATAAGAAAACCCTGAGACTTTAAAATAAGCCCCTATTATGGTTCCTAGTCATGAACAGACATTGCCTTTGTACGGGGGAGATCAACAAAGCTGGAAATTAATTAAGCACAGTCTAAATAGCCTGTAAGATATTCAGCTACATATAGGAAAGCATTTTGCAAGCGTGTTTAATGGATACTCCTATCCTGTCTGTTAGTTGTCACTGGAAACCATGGGGTGTGTATTTAATGCCAAGGCTTCTCAAAGTTTTAGAGAGCATTTGAATTTTAGGATACATAAAATTTGCTTCCTTGACAGGTATGCAAAGGTCTAAAAAATGCTTTGGAAAGTCATCCTGGGGGTGCTTATTTTTGGTAATACATATTCCCAACAGCTGTGAATCATGTTTCTAAAGAAGGTCTGCAACCAGAATCAGTTCCTCAGGTTGGCATGATCCCTGCCAGGCAGGAACAGGATGAGATGGAAGGAAGCAAGCAAGCAAGCAGGCAAACAAGCCTGGATCATGTGCTGTGATCCTGTACTCAAGAACCACAGTAAATCTATCATTTAAATATATTACACTAAAAATATACACAGATTTTCCACATCACTGAGTTTTTCAGGGGGAACCATACAGCTGTGCCTCAGATATCTATTGCTGCTCAACAATGGGCAATAATAAGAAGAATGTTTAACGAGATAATTTAAGTTAAATCATATTTAGTACAAGATTATCAGATCCTTACTGTGAAAATTGCAGGCTCTTTTCCACCATAATATGAGATATACTTTCTAAAAGTCTCAGATTTCCCTGACAGAGATTTCGTTGAGGTCTGAAAAATGCAGAGCAGATACAGAAATACTGTAATGAATGCAGTCTCCTCTACTTCACTGAATTACTTTCTTCTCTTTTTCTAGGCTGCAAAAAAACCAACAAAAAACCAACCAGCAGTGAGACTGCAACTCTCAAAGTGATGCTGACATCCATCCAACCATTTCAGTTTCTCTGGAGATTGCTCCATGTCTATCAACATCTAACCGGGTTGAGGTTTTAACTTGTACGTTGCCATCAGCTCAGCTGCCTTCCTGTCAGCTGGCAGATCTGCGATCTGAGCTCTCCTCTTTCTGATCTGATTTGCACATTTCCCTGTCTTTTGTCTGTGATGCAGTCTTGGTAGGTGTCTGAGGACTGTTTCCCAGCATATATCATAGCTGAGCTGTGCTCTGTACAACGCTTGAGTCAGGACTATGAGCCACATCTGGCCTTGCTGAGCTATCCTGGACTCGACTTTTGTTATACACCCCCCACCATTGTAGCAATTTCTAGCCTACAAACAGGGCTTTTTGATCCACAACACCACAGGGACTGAAAATATGTGTGATTAAAGGTAAGCAGAGTATTTATATAAATACTGAAGTTGATAAAAAAGCAGTAAGTATGAAATTGAAGAGAGCATTGAATAAAGAGTCCCAGGAAGCTGGCTTGTTCTTTTGCCCATCAGACCAGAAGGTATGGTGCACCCATGCTGGCATTTTCAAAGCTTTTCCTGTTTCTTTCTTTCACTGCCCAGTCTGTGCCAATGGCAGGTTCAAACTGTGGGGGTGCTGCTGCTGCCCAAAACTGTTCAGAGACCAAGGGCAAGGCAATGAACAAAAATCTCAAGTCAGAATATTTGGGAGGGATGTGTGTGCAGTTCAAGGCTCGGCATCCTCCGGAGTGTGTGGACCTGTTTGCCCACAAGGCAGGGTGGGATCTGCAGAAAAGGCACCCAACAGGCTCTGGCTTCTGCCCTCAGCTGGTGGCCAGCAGCAGGGTCTGACTTTGTGCCTGAAGCCAAAGGGCACCATTCACACCAGGACAGAAGGTGCCCAGGTGAGAGAAGTGACACTTCTCCCCTTACCCGACTGCTGCCCTGTGGAGTTTTCACCCCAAACCAATGTTCCTGAAGGCATTTTGCATGATATCTGAGATTTCTCAAAACAGCAGTTTAAAAAAAAAAGTCCATCAAAAAATGCAAGTCTAAAGGAGATGAAATCCTATAACTGTTAAACAGTTCTCCTTTATCGCTGCTGAAGCCATAAGGGGAAATCTTGCTCCAGCAGGGTGACATGCACAGGGTGCCGAAAGGCATCCCTGGCTGTGTGATCACTTGGTGAAGACAACCATGTCAGCCACTTTCTCTGGAGTTCCTGCTGTGATACTTCCCAGCAAACAGGATTACTCCCATTTCATGCTCAGTTTGGTTTTTTTTTAGAAAGGAAAAGTTTTGGGGTTTTGTTTGTTTGTTTTTGTTTTTGTGTTTGTGGTTTTGTTTTTGTTGATTTGTTTTTTGTTTGTTTTTGTTTTTGTTTTTGTTTTGTGCTTCCCTGTAATTGATCTGCAGCACAGATATATGCTTTCTTGGGCTAGGTTTCTGTTTCCCAGTATATTCAGGGTTTATATCTCAGTCAACATATTACCTCCCCCTGAAAAAGAATTATTTCTGTAATCAGATTAGTGCTGAATTTATACTAAGTCTGAAGTACAGCTTTACTCACTTGATTATTCAGGTTGCTATAAATGTTGGTAATAAATTCCAAGACAGTGAATCAAGCAATTTATTTTTTACTACCCTTATACATATTTCTACTTATTTGCTATGTACCTTTACTATCCAGCTCTAGTTGTACAGAGTAGACAAAAAAATAATGCTTTGCAAGCCTGTATGACCTGTATGAATGCTGAGGCAAGAGCTTTAAACAAGTTTTCCAATAGAAAACTTCTAAAGTTTCTATGAAATTTCTTCTGAGGCAAGAGCTGTGAGGGTTTTGGGTTTTTTTACACACATGTGGCTCACCTGAGCTGTTGAAGAGATGTTTGATGGAGAGTAACTTCTCTACTACTGCATTAATGACAGCAATGGCAACAGAGTTATTCTGTTAATACCAACCCAGGCATATTAACCCACTTCACCCATTATGCAACATGATTCATAATTTTTTTTGTGTGTGTGAACTTCTATAAGCCTATGTTGGAATTGTCCAGGTTGAATGGTGTCTGTGCTTTCTGCAAACAGTGCTCACTGTCAGTGGTATTGTTTGTCTTAAAGGCAGGTGTTTTAGGACATTTCTAGGACATCATATGAAATATGGATGGGTAGAAGTTTCTACAGACAGAAATACAGATGTGAGTGTGATATTCCTATGAACTGGGAAGATGCGCAAGTAACAGAATTCTTGTAAGTCCTAAGAGCTTTCTTTATTTCATAAAATTTAAGAGCATTGTTTCTTGAGTGTGAAAGTGAAGTCTGAAGTTGCCAAGTTGTTAATTTTCCATTCAGGAATGGGTTGCTCTGAATTCAATTACCCAGCTGCAGAAAAGCTTCCCAGCATTTGATGACATCTTCTTGAAAGTGTAAACGATGGTGTGTGCATGGTGAAACCCAGCAATGAAAGGCTCTGCAAGTCACACCAAGCTGGCCCTGGCAGAGTGTGCCAAGGTGAGACTCCTGTCCCCTGCAGGGCCCCACATCCCTGCCTGGTCAAGAGCAGAGCCCAGTGCAGGAACCTGGTGTGAACCTCCTTGAAAAGCAATGGTCAGGCTCTCCAAATTCTGTCTTTACTTTGGGACTCACTAGACCTTGAACAAGTTCATCACTATTACTGAGTTACTAGGAAAAATGCACTGCATGCTCTATTTCATCCTGCTTTCTAGCAGCCCCAAATACTGCACTGGAATTTAATAAAACCCTTCAATCTCAGAAGTGTCCTGTGACTGCTGGGGGTCCTATGGGGAATACAATTTTCTTAGGAAGTAACTAACGGGCAGTTTTCAGTCTCATTTTTCAGGATTTCTCACCTTCTGGTTTAGTTTTCATTGTCTTGAGGAACAAAATTGTCAGTGCACACACTGAGAGAGTCACTCTGGAAGAGGAGCAGTTAAATCAGGTCCCTGTGGGCAGAAGGACTCCTTCAGTCTCATCTTTCCTACCCATAGTGTTGTTCTCACTAATTTTTGTCCTAATAATATCTCTGTGTATAAATAATTCTAGCCTCTCCTCTGTTTTCACAACCATCAGGGATTTACAGAGCTTGAAAGAAGTAAGCTATGCACTGAGTGTTGTAAAACAGACAAATGTGCTCTACCAGAAATACCACATTATACTGCCATAACCCAGGGCCCCCTGCTCACTCAGGCGGGCCACATCATGGTGCTCGTACAGACCAAAGCAGCGTGAAAACGAATATAATTATTTTTGTTTACCATTCTATAGCCTTTTTTTTTAGTGGTGGATGGTAAGGGATGTTTTAGTCTTCTTTTAAGTTGCATGTTGTTACTTAAGCACTACAGAGCAACCTGAGGTGGTGCAACACCTCCTTTTGTGTGTGTAGCTCTGAAATTTTACTAGCAAGCAATAATAGCTAAATAATTTGCACATGATTTACAAATTCTATCGTGTCTATAAAAATAGAGGGCTGGCTATGCCTTCAGATGCTCAATTGAACAAGCAGGAGCAATCCAAATTTCCTGACCAGATTAGGGCATTCCCACTTGGTCATCCTTGGCTAGTGCACATTCACAAGTGTCAGTGCTGGTAGGAAGCAAAATTGCTTGGCCAGGTGAGACCTAGAAAGCGAACATTCTTGGTTTTATTTTCCTGATGCCTGTTTTTTAAAGGCTTTACAACAGAACTGAAGTCTAGTAAAAACAACACATTTCTTTCCTCTCCCATGTGAATATCTCCAAGCTGTTACACTCACAGAGAAGTTTAGCATGGTATGTCAAAAGTACTGTCACCTCTGCTTCAGAAACAGAGCAACCAGGGCCCAGAGGAACCTCTGACAGCCTGCCCTGGCCACAGGTATGTTAGATGGGCACCTGGAAAACCTGGTCTTTTTCCATGATGTGACAGAGTGTTCCTCAGGGACTTGTCCCTTCTGCACCCACATTGTTCAGGCACCAGGGTCTGGAAGCTGGGGGTTCCAGCTGTCAGCAGCTCCTGCCAACCTCTACCTCCCACAGCCCTGCAGTCCCAACAGCACAGTGGAGGGTGAAGGTGGCCGGTCACTGCACCAGTGGTGGCACCTAGATCATATTTGTCCTGCAGAGACATGCTCCTGGCAGCTGTGCTTATTTCAGGGTGGGTTTTTTTCCTGGTTTTTCACCTGGTATAAGAGGAGAAGGTTGACAGACATGACACACAGTCTATTCCTCAGGCTACTCTGCCAGAGCTGCTTTTCTCATCTGCAATCTCAAGTAATTTTAAATAACTCCCCAGTAGCTCTAGCACACCCTGATGTGATTAGGCCACTAGCTTCTTGACCATATTGCTCCATACAGCCTTTCAGCCTGTAAATGAATTCCTCCCCTTGGAGCCACCTCTCCCAGTTGCCCCTGGTGCCTGAGATGTTTATAGCAGTACAGGAATCCATCACTGTGCCCCTGTGGCAACAGCTGCACTTGTGTTCACCCTCTCTCCTATCACACACAACAGGCATCCTGGAAGATTTGAGCAAGACCAACTACACTTCATCCTGCATGCTATTTTAAAAGTGTGGTGGAAGAGCACCATGGCCATGGCAGGGACAGGGCACTGTGCTGTGTGCAGCAGGCAGCTGGCAGTGGGCTGAGCAGGGAGCCCAGAGCACGGCAATTAAGCAACACATTCTGTTTCCTGCTGCAGGCAGTATTTTCATAGACTGTAAAATCTCTTTTCCTAGCAACGGCTGTCCTCTTTCTTGATTTATTACCTATGTTGCTGACAGTTTAAAGTCATGTTTATTTTACAGGTAGCTTAAACAAATCTCTGGGGTAGTGGTTCTTGCTCTTTGAGGAAGATAGACTGGGTCTCTTCCTGCAGAGCAACACCCTTAAATGGGTGTCTCTGGAGCTGTGAAGAATTTGCTCTCTACCAGGATCTGAGGGGAGAAAACCCACTCACCCTAGAGAATCTACATTTCTCTGGGGAGATCTCTTCTTTCACTACAGATGAATGAGTAATCAAGGGAAACCCTTTTAAGAAAATATCAGCAAAATGGGATTCCTGCAAACAGTTGTAGTTTAACCACTTCACTTGAAGGAATTGGACTTAATATTCCTTAAGGAAAACCAATGGGCAGTGCTGTGTCACTCACCACTGTCACTAGAGCAGACCTGGGCAGCCACACTGCTTGCTGAAGTCTGGGCTCCTGAGACCAGAAAAGTCTTTCCTCTGAGTAATTCTCTGTTAGTGAGAGTGTGGTCTGAAATATGGAACTCTCTTAAAATAGTGTGTCTCATCTTGGTACAGTTAATTTTTCCAGTTAATTTTTCCAGTGGTCTTCTCCTTCATTGACAGTTATGAGTTCTATAACATAAAGACAAGATAGAGAGCTGGGCTTTATATGTTGCAGTATGACATATTTAGTATCAGCTGAGTTTTCCCAAGATAGTAGGATGCTGATAAGCAGCTGAAGAATTCTTCAGGCCTACCCATGTAGTATATCAGTCTGAAAAAAGGTTTACTATCATCTTCATATATAACCCTTGTGACAATGTGTCATGTGCAGATTTGACAGGGAGAAGCTGTCTTCTGAGGTTCACTGCCATATATTATTTTTATGCAGGTTTATGTTTAGAGGCACTTATAGGTGACTAAGATAGAGTGGTTCTCTTTACCATGAGATGAAGTTGTGTGAAAGCTTTGCTGCACAATCACTGCACTCCTTCGGTCTGCTTTAGTCTGCTTTTGCCCATTGGAGGTACATTCTATATTGAGATGCAATAGGCTGGTCCTGTAATGTGATTAAATACTTATTTCTAATGGGAAAGGAAAATTGGTTGATAAAAAACATAAAATCACATACTGATTTAGGTTGAAAGGGACCTCTGGATGTCATCAAGTGGGGCAAGTGTCAAAGGAGAACAGGGTGCTCAGAGCCTTGCCCAGCTGAGCTTGGAATATATGCACAAATAGAGACTCCAGACCAGTTTGGACATCCTTTTCTGGTGTGTCACTATTCTCAGGAAAAGTATTTCTTTCCTTGTAACAAGCTGTCATTCCGCATCCTGCAATGTTTCCTAGTTGACTGTGTATCACTGTAAAGAGTCTCGGTTTGTCCTCTCTGTGGTACTGGAAGTTAGAGCTTAAACAGGGTAGAGCAGCAGTGCAGTCTCTCTTAGTCCACTTTTCTCAAGGCTAAGCTAAGCCTGTTTCTTCAGACTCCTCTCACACATCATGAGGTACTTCAGACCCTCAGTGGCCCTGAGCTGCCCTTCTCCCAGTTAGTCCACACCTACCCTCTTCCAGCTAGTTGGGGCTGCTCTGAATGTCCTCCCTGTCCTGCACACCCACCTGCCCCCTAATTCAGTGTTACCTGGCTGAGAGCACATCCTCTCCCAGCACTCAGGTCACTGATGAAGGCACCCTGAAATACCAGCTCCAGTATCCATTCCCAAGGAGCACCACCTGTCTCTGGTGCCTGGTACACAATAAAACAAAAGTCACTGTCCTTCACGTTCAATACTCTGGCCAATTGTTATGTCCCTTCTTGTCCATCTGTCTAGTCCACATCCTTCTTACCAGGCCACAAAGTACCATCTATGGCGCAGAATGTTGAAAGCTCTGCTAAAATCAGCACTGGCTGTCCTCCCACACTGCAGAGGTACACACCTCAGCACAGGGGCAGTCAGGTCAGTCATCAGTGGCCAGCCCTTCCTCCTCCCCTGTCTTTGTACTGAGCAGATGAAATCTCTCACAGGACCTCATGTGTACCTCCAGAAGGTACAGAACATGTGGCACTCCCTTCCCTGTTGGGAGGGATGTGCAGAGGAACAAAATTACACCCTGTTTAACCAAAGGCTTTAAGGATGTGTAAACTTTTCACCTTAGTGAAGAAATTTAAGCCAAGACCAGCACCTATCTCTTCCTAGAGACAGACGATTGCCAAGCACAAGCACTTGACTGAAACACTCAGTTTTTGTCAGCTCAGATTTTTCAGTTTATGTGATGTTTGATGATGATCTGATTCAAACAAGACCTGGCTTTGGTTTCACAGTGCCAAACCAAGCTGGAGAAGCATTTTCTACTGCAGGCAGAAGTGTCAGCTGCCAAAAACTCATGTCTCCATGCAGCAAAGTAAAAAAAAAAAATCTTTTTTGTTCCTGTCACCATTATTTACATATTTGTGTTATCATTGCACTCACAGACCAGGCTTCCCAGTGCAGGACACTACAGAAAGATGGAGATAACAGAATGCCCCCGCTCCTACAGGTCTCATTTACTAAGCCACTGTTTTCTTCTCTGCCAAGCAACTGCCAGGTGCAGTTCTCTGTATATGTGAGAAGCCTGTGCTTATTGTTTTATTTTTTTTTTTTACACAACGTAAAAGATTTGCTGCAGTAAAAAGCTGTACTTTGTGGCTAGCAAGTCAGAGGGAGAACAGCCTCAGCAGAATTCATTGTGGATTACTGCAGCCCCCATGGTGCTGACTGATCCCAGTAACCTGAGTGGGGGGGGTGTCACACTCTCTCAGCTCCCTGTGCTAACCAGGACCGTGTTACTTTCAGCAGTGAGGGGATCACCAAATCCAGACCCTGCAGCTCTGTTCTGCAGGAATGTCTGGGCAGGATTTATCGGTTGCACACATAAATCACTTTCCTTACACTAGTTCTGAGGATAAGAGGAAGTGCTTTTGCTGGGACTGTTCATCAGGCTTTGTAATGCACTTATGAACTGTGGAGGTGGCACAGAAATATGCACCCATTTTATGTTCATCTGTTAGTGCAAGAGCAGTAACCAGACACTTTAGGGGGTAAGCTCAAGCCTTGTCTCAGGGGGAGGTAAACACCTGTTAAAGAAGAGGTTAAATCTGTAGAAAGCAGTGGGAGCAAGTATTGAGAAACAGAGAGCACAGACTTTTTAGAAAGGCACTGTGACTATTGCATATTGATCACCATTACCAATAGGTGTAATGACTAGAGCACTATACTGATTGATAACACTGGGGCCAAAAGATCAGAGTAATCTAGCAAGGATAAAACAGAGTTTTGGTAGGATCAGATAAGCTAGTGAGAGAGGAGACATAATATTCTTGTCATGTCTACAAGTTCTCTGTCCTCTACAGTATTGTCCACTGCAAAATATCCTCTCTGCTGCCCCTAGAAACAGAAATTGAGTAGATGGAAGCTGGATATCAGGTCGAGACATTAACAAAATTGCATTTGGCCAAACTGGTGCAAAAGAAGGTCACAGCTTGAAGAAAAGGAGATTCTTTCTTTAAATTGCTGCTTAGTCCAATACAGGGGTATGCCAAAGAAGTAGAGAAGCATCCTGCATTTCCTCATATATCACTTTGCTAAAATTTACTGTTGGAGGGCTATGGCTTATGTCTGATTCATGAATGCCTGCTCTTCTATCTTCTGTCTTCCACTTGTTGTAAGAAGCACCGGGCTTGTCTGAGTCTCCTGAAATCCCAACACGATCTGTGCTGTTCTGCTCTCTCCCACAGACCATCCTGGTGGGATGTGCCTTTGACAGCCTGCTGTCAGAGGATTTCCCTGCAGGCAAATTCTCTTTTTAAAATTCCTGACAGAAATGTCTTTTGAACGGTTTCATTGTGTAAGTACCTTTCATTTGCTCCCATGCTGAAACCTGGAAACTGGATTACCTTCCCCTGGATGTCTCTGGTGGGTGTTCTTGTACCCGAATAAAAGGATGCAGGATGCAGGTTTTCTGGTCTGATTAGAGGAGTAATTTATATTCAGCAGATATCCAGAAAGCATGTCTGAAGATCTACAGTATGTGACATCTTGAAATAACTGGAGTAAGGTCTACAGTGTTAATTAGGAATTACGTACGTGTCCAAGAAACATGTAAATAAAGTATAACAAGCTAAGAATGCTAAAGATCACAAAGACTGAAGGCACTCAGCAACGCCTAATTAAAGAGACTGCCAGTGTAACTAATTAAAGAATCTCCTTTTTCAAGATGATCCTTCTAAATGACAGTGTTCTAAAATGTGATTTTTTCATATTCATTTGAGATCAGGCACCAAAAAGCACATTCCAGTTTGAGAACAAAAATAATGTCACTGCACCATGACTAATGCTCTGGGGAGTGGCCACAATCAGGGTGAAGGGGGCCAGCCAGGATGCAGAGCAGGTGGCTGTGGACCATTTTTATGGATGTTGGTCTAAAACAAAATGTACAGCTGCTTCCTAAAAGATTACAGAATGCAGGTATGTTGTTTTTCAGACAGCATGGGGTGGAGGAAAAGGGCTATGTAAAACAAAGCCAGACATGCAGCAAAGTGCTGTAAAGGGACCTTTGTGTGGAAGTCACTGCAGTGCCTCTGAACCGATGCTTTGTTTCCCAAATAAATCACAGGTACTGGACGAGACAGTTTGGAGCATGGCTGTAAGGGTCCTCTGTTAAGAAGGAGAAACTGCTGGCCACAATAAAAGGAACACAAATAGTTTTGAAGGCAGCTGCCCCACAAGCAGGACAGTGAAGCCACTCAACAGCTTATCAATCATGAAGAAGAGCTCAGGGGAGAAGAATGTCACAGAATGGGGTTCATTTCATTGGAGTTTTAAAAATAGGATACTTTGTTCTTGAGGTTTTAAAAATGATGGACACAGTTGTCCATCCATGTCTCTGGCAAATAAACACAAACACAGACACAAATATATAAAATACATATATGCATCTGTGTGACACACACCAGTCCTCTGAAGTATTGAAAGAAAATATGCTGGCCCACCTCCCGTGCTCCCAAACTGGCCATGGATTTTTGTCCATTGCTGTAGGACTGGAAGGAGATGTTCCATCAGCATGCACAGATATAATGGACTGAGTCAGAGTTTATAACTCTGTAGTGCAAGGACTGCAGTTACTCAAAGCTATTTAGTAGTTGTTTTAACGAGGAATTTCAGTTTCCTTTTTTTTTTAATCTTCTTTTTTTTGTAAACTTGGAAAAGGAGACATTATGTCCTACATTTGTTTGTTTTATTCAAACACTTTGGCTAGGGTTTGTGTTCAGCATTTCTGCGCAAGAAGCTTGCCAAGGGAAATCGTTCGATGCCTGTGTCTGTGGCTTTGCCAGTAGGTGGTGCTGACCGCACACTTTTGTGGCCCTTCCAGGAAAATTAATGCTAAAGCTACAGCAGGTCCCATTTTAAAGGAGTATGTTTTTGAGGAAAATATGCAAATATAAACTATTTGAACAACACAGCTTGGGAAATCATCCTCTGATCATTTTAAGGCTGTTTTAGGCACTTTTCATGGAGCAGGGTCCAATTCTTTAGCCATTTTTACAGTTTCTGGGTACATCACGTGCACAAGCTCTGCACATCGAGGAGGTCACATTTTTACCAGCACTTACTTGTCTTGTGCACATCCTGTATTGGCTGCGAAAGCACAGGTTAGTTTGATATATACTGATGCACATGTGTACCCTGATGCTGACTGTGCCTGGACTGCCCACTGCAGCACCCGGACCTGCTGCAGCTCTGGATTCATGCGTGGCTGCCCCGTTACTATGGGGATTGGCTCTGCTGAGCTCTGTGGCAGTAAAACCCCAGGCTTGCATCTTGGCATCCAGGGAGGGTTAAAAGGCAGAGAGCCCTTCAGAGGGGGAAAGCGTATTTACGGCTCGAAAACATGCTAAATGGGCATATATTCACCTGCACGCTTGAGTGCCTCCAAAATAGGGAAAATATTAATCCCATCATCTGAATAGCACTTATCAGCAGAGGATTTGCTTAAGAAGATTTTCTATCTTGGCCTTTTCAAGGAGGGGTGAAGCTGTTCCAGCAGCTGGTGGGCAGCTCAGAGAAGTCTGCCCGTCAAGAGAAATAAGAGTGGAGGCTCAGGCAGGGCACAGGCGTGGAGGTGTGGGGCTGCCTGGCTGTGGCTTGGGGCAGTGGTGGGGCTCAAGGCCAGGGATGGCATTTTATTGATCCTGCCACACCCCTCTGTGCTAGGGGGTGGCCCAAAGACCCAAAATCCCTAGGGCACACTAAAGCAAACCCATGCCCGATTTCTGTTGCAATATGAGAGAAAAGGGAGTGATGGGCATGGAGGCCTTTATGGGGTGTTTTTCCTGCATGCTCTGACTCAGAGTAAAGTTATCACTGTCTGCTCCTTCTGATCCCAGCTAGCTCTTGGTGAAGGAGGGTGTGATAAGGTCTTTGACAGCTTCACACGAGGAAACCACGACCGAGGCTAGACAAAGGATTGTGCAGGACCAATGTGCTGGCAATTCCAGACCAATTTCATTACCCGAAGGGAACCTGGCAACAATGGCCAGGAAAAAAGGCTTGCAAAGGCTTTTTGAACAGGGGAGGGACAGACAAGTGGATACATTCTTGGGCCAACCACCTAATACAAGGTGTGGAGGAAGGGAATAACAGGCATGGGGATGGACTAATAAGGGCATTACAGGGGAGTGGCAAGGACAAGTCAGCCATGGAGCATTGACCTGGGGAGAACATTCTGGAACGCTGGGCTGGGTTCTGGGTGATGGACAAACAGTGGGAGTGGGGTAGAGTAACTCTTAACTGAGTGACACCGGGGGAAAACCATCAATAGGGAGAAGAGGGACAAACTATTGCAACAGATTACCACATAAAGCCCCATTTGTTTCATCAAGAGAGATAGGATTTTCTCTGTCTGATTATCTGTTAATCAGAGCTGTGGGGCTCTCCCGAAGGGAGATGCTAGAGCTTTTCCTCTTCACAGTGCCAGAGCCAGGAAGTCCCTAAAAGTGCAGATTAGTCCATGTTTTGTACCAGCATATTTTCTGTCTGGGTCGCCAGCCTCCCTTGCTCTGATTTTGGTGCCTTCACACAGCCCAGTCCATCCCCTCAGAATCAGCCCCTAAGGAGACAGCTGGAGTGAGACCCTGGTCTCTGCAGACCCTCCTGGCCTGCGTGTGGGGCTTTGCTGTGAGCTGGGGACTGCCATGGCTCCACTCTGGCCAGTCAGGCTGAACCCTGGGCGGGGAAGGGCTGTGGGGCTCCAGGCTTCTCCCTGCACTGAGGGCACTTCTGGGGGGTGGTGACTGCTGAAACAGAACCAAGGCCAGGCAGGGGGTTCTGAATGCTGGTCAGAGCTGGAGGGAGGACTTTGGGAAGGAGCTCTCCTGCCTGCACTGCCCAGGTTTCAAGTCCCTTAAATTTTGATTTCCACTGCAGGGGACAAAAAAACAAAAGGGAGAGGAGGTAGCCTCTGCAGAGCAGTCCCAGGGGGTGTCTGTACAATGTCGGTTTATGGAAAGGTGAGGGAGGAGCCCTTGCAGCAGGAGGGAATATTTAATTAGAGCTACTCTTGCCCACAGAGAGGAGCTTGCAGGGAGCAGGTGGAAAAGGCTTTTAAACACTGCAATTGAGCTGCCTTAATCAGAACATCTGGTAAATCTCTTGAGGAGGGTATGGCACTTTTCAAGGTGATGGAAAGAATTCTCTTCTCTTGACAGCCTCAGGCAGCTCCTGCTTTTCCGAGCCCCTAATGCTGAAAGGTAGCCAGCATCCTCACAGCCTGATGGGCAGGCCCCATGTCTGCTCACCCACCAGGGAAAAAGGAAAGATTTAACTTGCAGATTGGACTGAGACAAAGAGGCAGCCACTCATCAAGAGAGAAAATTTGAAATCTTGCCCAAGGAAAAAAAAAAACTGACTGAAAATTCAGTGAAACATGTTTGAGGGCTCTAACCTCAGAAATCTCATCTGTTCTAGTGCCTGCAAAAGGAATTGCTTTCTCAGAGTTTCATGTCTGCTTTGGTGGGAGAAACTCCTCTGCCACAGTGCTCTGGCCAAGGCAACAGAGGTCTGGGGTTTGTCCTGCAGAATCTTTTGTATTTTAGGGACAGTGTTTTCTCCTCCATACAATCCCAGCATAATGTGGATTTGCAGAGGTGACTGAAAAATGGGCTGTGCAAAGTCATTAGCAACATTGATTCTCATTATTGTAGCATATGCCAGTGCAAAAACATCCAGCATTTGCAAGATGGATGAGTTGCACCGGCTGGGCTGTGAGTGCCTAATTAGTTAAAATACACAGCATCATAAATGCCAGCACTGACAGCTGAGGCCTTGCAATGTCAGTCTGGTGAGCAGCATTAATTTGTTCTGACATCAGACTGCTCCCTCTGTATGGATGCCAAATCCTTGCTCTCTGCTGCAGCCAGAGTCCTGCACCCAAATGCAGGACAGCGTGTGTGTGTCATGAAACTGGCCCAAGTTGGTGTGAGAGGCAACAGCAGCAGTAGCAGCAACAGCAGGCTCAACACAAGGCAAAATAGGCTCTGCAGGAGGCTGCCTAAGTGCTGTGATGTCCTTTCACTCAGCCTCCATAACCCAAAGAGCTGCAGGAATGTGCAGGCAGGGACTCCCCATTGCTCAGTGTGTAGCTGGCCCAGAAAGGGGAAAGGCAGCTTTGTGATTTCAGTTCAGAACCAGAACTGGGACTCCCTGAATGTGCATTTGTCAGTACAAAACTGCCTCTGTGAACAGAACTCCTCTCCTCTCACAAAGCCTGGCTTTAACCTGGCAGCAGCGTGGGCACCCATACAGTCTGAGAGTGCTGTCACCATGTCTGAGAGGATCCCACCCTGCATGGCTGTGTGGGGATTCTTTGCCCTTATCCCACCAAGGAAAAGTCGCAGCCTCTAGCAAAATGCCCCAACTTCTTTCCCTGCTTCTGCAGCACAGTTAATGTAACCTTTGCCAGGGAAAGCATTCTGTGAATCGGAGGGCACCGTGCCAGCTGATCTGTGAACAATTTAACCGATTTTTCATTAACCAGCAGCTTATGGAGAAGTTGCTAAATTTTATGGGCCATTAGCAGCTTCTGACGCTGCAAATGACTATGAAATTCAGGGTCTTGAAGTTTTGAATCTTGTAGGCTTGATAAATAGCCCTCGTTGGGAGCCTAGCCACACTCAGCCCCATACAGACAAGCTGCTGACAGCATGGAGAATGGGAGATGTGGGGATGGGAGTGACTGCAGCAACCCACAAGCCTGTCTGCGCCTCTCCCAAAGCAGGGAGTTTTCTCGAGGAAAGGTGATTTGAGAAATGTCCTGAAGATTGTCCACGAAGGTGCTGGCGGGTGGGAGTGAGGCAATAAACAAGGGTTAATGCAGCCATTAAAATTCCTGTTAACTGAGTGTGGGGGAGAGAGTGCTGGCTGCTGTTCATGCAGGTGTGGCTGGACATCTGCAAAAATGTCCTCATTCTACAGCTGGGAAACCTCCACCACAGAACAGCAAAGTAGAGATCCCCAGGATTACATGCAAGCTGAGCAGGTTTGGGTACAGGTTTGCTGTGGCCTCAGCCTGTGCTCCTCTCTCCCCACAGGTCCCACAGCAACCTGCTGCCTGCCCAGCCAGCCCGTGCACAGGGGCAAGCCCTGACTGTCACAACTTCCCTGATCCTGAAAGTGTTCCAGCAGCTTTACAACAGAAATAAAATTACTGCTTCTGCCTGGCTGAAACTATCCTATGTGGGAAGGTTACCGCCCATCCCTGAAGGCAAGGGTAGGCAAGGGTCTTGGTAACAGATCTCTTGGGTGGATTAGAGTGAGAAAACACTGAACAATCAGTGTTTGTAAACTTACATATGGAGGTTTATTTTGGAATAATTTGGTTGCAATGGAAAGCAGCTGTTTGTGTAGCTGTTTTAGTTATTACTATTATAGAAATACAGCAATATAAAAGCTTCAAAACATCACTCAGAAATGTATGGGGGAAGGAAGGAAGGAAGGAAGGAAGGAAGGAAGGAGTAGAAAGATATCACCAGACATAGATTGTTGTCACAAGACTTGATTATTGCAAAGTGATGTTCACAGTCTTGTTGAAGGGGTGGTCACAGTCTTGATCTGTCAGGAGTGGGGAGGGGCTGTGAAACAGAGTTCAGTGGGTTAATATACTTGCAATCTAGGTGGGAATGCCCAGGTACCTTCCCAGGGTGGGGAGCTTTCAGAACTCTGGTGGAAGGTCTCAGGAACGAGTGGGGATACTGCAGGGGTCTTTGATGGTTTATGACACCTTAAAGCTGCCTCTCATGTCAGTGTATCCTTATGTGTGAATGTGAATGTCCTGTGCCACTAAGACCTTTCCTGGGAGTGGAAAGACAACTGGTAGATGAAAACCACAATTCCACCTCTCAGGATCTGCCTCTTAACTGGCTCAAAGTACATCTTGTATTCTTTAGAGGGGTCTGTTCATCCCTCTGCGTTGTGTCATGCCTGTGTTCACCTCTCTGCCTTGTGTCCTGCCTGACGTGGATCAGAGATTTTGCTACTGCACACCCAAATCTCATCTCGTCCCCTTGGGGGAGTGCAAACTCTGCCACAGCAAAGCACTCTGCCTTTCCACAAATGGGCAATTGTTTTGAGTCATTAACTATTAACATTTCAGTTTCTCACCAGGAGTCAATGAAACCACAAAATTTAAGCCTAAGGTAAATGGTGAGACTTTGAAGATAGGATGTTCAGGATTTCTTTTGGTCTAATGTTCAACTTCTAATTAAAATAAGGCTGCTTCTGGCAAGAATGGTCCAGCACACCCCTGGAAGTGAGGTCAGCTGAGGACTGCACTTGAAATCTCTGAACTCCCTGACAGGCAGAGCTCCCCTCTAGAGATGGGGATGGCAGGGGGCAGGGGTCAGAGCCTTCCCTGCCCCTGGCCTGGCAGAAAGGTGCAGTCCCTGATCTCCCAGGCTGAACAGGCAAGGGCAGAACCCAGAGCCATATCAGTCTGGGCTGCAGCCATGCAACAGGAAATTTAGCCCAGACGTTTTCACCAACAAGCCTCATTAGCCTTTGACAATCCATGCATCCCAGAACCAACTAGTATGACCACCTGAACACAAGAGCATTTTCTGTGATGCTCATTTTGCTTTTTGATGAAGAGATATGGGTATGGGAAGAAATGTGGAGGATGAAGCTTGGGTCTCATGCAGAACAAGGGCTCAAATGAAATTTCTGACCCTTTACAAAGGGACCTGCAATTCAAGGGGCACACCGAAGCCCCAGGCATGCTGGGGGAGCCCTGCCAGGGAGGCTGCCCAGGCACAAAGAAACCCCCAGAGCAAAACTTGCTGGCACAGCCTGATTGGTGACAGGGATACCAGTATTCAGAGAGACAGATTTTAGCAACTTGCTGTGGGGAGGAGGGGTAATAGATGCCAGTCTCATTCACTCTGAAGAAGGGTATACAAAGCCAAGACTGATGCTGTTGATGAAGGAAAAACATGAGCTTCTCCCTGTGTGCTAGATCTGCAGAGTGCACCCTGGCAGCCTTCAGCCTGCTGCTCATCACTGGGATGAAAGCAGAAGTGGTTCATGCTTATACCCAGGCTTGGTTTTCTTCTGCCCCTCAATATCACACAGAGGTTCCCATCTGGAAGCCCAAGTTTGTCAACCAGAGCATTGCAGAGGGATGAAAAAGTGAAGCAGCCCATGCTCCCCCCTGAGCTGTGGGCCAGAGCTGGAGTCTGTCACTCCCATGCTGGATGGCCATCACAGCTTTAAACCATGGCTGCTACCAGAGATAACATGAAATGAAAAAAGGAAGACAGAACTGGCTTCTAGGACTGAATTATGGTCAGCTGCTTATAGGTAAGTCAGATGTGCAGAACTAGTACTGAGAATTGAGGTGGACTGCCATTTAAAAATTAAAAGATTTGAAAATAGGGAGAACATGAATCAGCAGTATATAAAAGTACTGGCAATAAATGTCAGAGACTTCATTTGCAAGTGAAAATTCATATCCACCTCACGTCTGTGTTGCTATCTGATGCCCCATATGCAAAAAAAAAAGTGTTATTGCATGTTTCATCCACAGCTCCCTAAAACTATAAAGACCTGAATATCAAGTCAAGTTAGGAGGTTATTAAGTGGTTGAATGGTGAACCCATTCCTGTAGGTTTGGCACCAGGGCAAATGTAATCTGCTGTGAGCAATGCAGTCAACACTCCTTTCAGTCACCAGCCCTGATGATCTGGGGGTCTTCCAGAACAGTGAATGCAACTCAATAACATTTGGGAGAAAGTATGCATTTAATGAAAAAAGACTAGGGAAAAATCAGCTTTGACAATCTGAAAGTATGTACGAATATATGTTAGATCTCCTCAAGGTAGAAGGGTGCGCTCAGCACGAAATGTGTATGTTAGCAATTCAGAAGGAGATCAGTCAGGGTAATATTACAGACATTTATCTGTGCTGCTTTGATCAGGTTTTCTTTTGAAGTTTCCTGAGTCAAAAATATTGAAGCAAATGATTTCTCTCTGCTTTTTGATACTTGTGCTTCTAAATAGTCATTAAATGAGTAGGCCCAAGAAATGTGAGGAGAAAACCTCAGCATCTGTGCATATTGTGTAAGAGCCATCCAGTGTTTGCTATGCCCATCTTTTCTTGGTTCTTCCCATGTGTGGATTTAAGGCATGAAGAAATTTGTTCATTGTCTCCTCAGAATTTAAAACACTTCATTATTCATTGCATGGGCCAACCAATAGCCATCTCTCTGGGTGCAAATGTGTTTCAGTGGCCTGCCATCTAGCACAGTTATAGCAGTTTGAAATCATGCATCAGCCTAGACAACAACACCATTAATTAAAAAAAAAAAATCTTTTTAGATGGCAATGGAGCAATGGAGGCTCCTCTGAGAGAAGCACATGCCTGGATAGTCCACAGCACCCAGCATGTGTATACATGGCTCTGTATTCCTGGCAGTGTCAGACGTGTCTCTCCTCAGAGTGACTGGTGGAGCTGCAGAATTTAGAAGAAGCCCAGTGCTGGCACCAGCACAGCATTTGGCTGACACATGGGTTGGGACAGGGGCTGTCCCCACTTTGCCCCAAACCTGTTCCTTATCTACCTGGACTTGCTGGATGCCCATCATGTGGCTGGCTGGCGATGCAGTGTTTGGGCATAGTCAGTTCTGTCTCACAGACACTGTAGGTGCTGATAAATTGCACAGAGTTTCACCTACGCAGTGGTGTGCTTATTTTAGAACATACCTATTATCATGTCATATTAATAAGCCAGATCCAGCCTGGCTGCTGGCAATGTGAAATGCTCCTGTATCGTCAGGGGAATGTGATTTGCAAAGCGTTCGGCTCCTGAGGAGAGCCTCAGAAGAAAGTGCTGTATTTCTTTCATATTCTTAAAAAAAAACCATGGCATGGAATTTTTATTAATTTGATATCCAATACTCAACCCTGTTTGAACTCTACTATATTTTCTTTCATTTTAAGTTTCTCTCTATTTGTATTTTTCATAAAAGAGGGTTAGGAAAGTTCAATTCTTCATAAGGAGATGGTAGTTTTGAGTTCTAACAGCTTTTTTAGAGGTTGAAAATGCACTGAAATTATGTGAGAAGAGTCCCACAGAAACACATCACTTCATAAAGCTGGAAAGCAAACAATTGGAGAAACACTTCTTACACTTTTTTGGACTGTGTGTGCTAACTTGCTTTGACCCTTTTTTACTTTTGAACAACCAAAGAATTAGAGGGTCTGATGGATAATCGAAGTGTAGAACATTCATTCAGGGTAAGTGATGACACAGCAGAAGAACAAAATGGGTATTTGCATCAGATTTTACCACGAAGAGGAATCATCTTACATTCAAATGCTAATTGAAGTGATTTTAAACTAAACTGACAGAGCTAGTAGTAGTGAATCACCAGGGTCACAAGTATTTGTCTGAGAGGTGTGTGGTAGCCGTCACAAATTGGCCATTGTACCAGAGAAAGAAAAGGTGGGAAATATTTTCAGGGCTCTAGGTCTCAGAAACAGTCAGATCTTATTTCTTTACCAGAAAATGATTCTGTGAAAAAGACCAAATGAGGCATGGTAAGATCTGAGCTTCTCCAACTCATTCCAATAAGCACTGACAGAGGACACATCTTTTTTTTTTCCCTTTCACATTCATTTTACACATTATTTAAAATACCAAATACCGGTATGAATCCAGTGATTTTGCTCTTTACTAAAACACTGCAAAAATCCCATGACTAGGAACGTCTATCTAATTTTCATATTTCTTTAAGTACTTAGTGTTGCTTTGAAAGGAAACAAGAGGAAACAAAACCCTCAAACAACTGACACTAACAGAGCACGAGGAGATCCATAATTCCTACTGGCATCCTGAATGCAGGTACAGAACTTAGAGATCCAGCTGTTCAACAGAGCTGGAACTCAAGACAAGTCTCAATATTTTTTCAGACTGCAATAACTTAAGCTTTTTTTAGGAAATGTTAGACTTGGCCTCTTCTTCCTTCTTCCAAACTCTTTATTTTCCTAGCTCTTTATTGTTCTCTGTACTTTAGATGCCCTTTCCAGACACTGAGCTCCTCACTCCACTCCTGGGTGGACCCTCTCCCTTTGGCTCAGTCTTCTTGGCCTTGGCCAATGCTCTCATCGACACAAGAGCCACCAAACCACAATAAATTAGAGTCATACATTCACCTGAATAATCTTATGGCTTCCATGGACAAACTAAAGCACTTTGGGGATAAAGTTAAAGCAAAAGAGCTGCAATAGTGCCAGAAATGTGAGTGATTGATAAGATTAACAGCATTTAGATTTTGTTTATCTTTAGCATCTTTTTTTTCAAATTAAGTATTTTCTACAAAGTCTTAAAAGTATTTAAACCCTAGTAGAATAGAACCCCTATGGAGTAATTATTATAATTTCTCAGGATATCCTATAATTCACAGTTATCTTTTCCCTGGAGTATGATTTAATTACTGCCATATCAGATGAATTGTATTTTGTCTAATGTGACTGCAACTGATTAGCAGGCATTGCCACAAGCTGATAATGAGTTAGGCAGCTGAAATTTCACGTAAACGGAGGATAGAAATTGGTGCTCCTGGTGTTGATTAACTGATATTTCTTTCATAATTATAAATAAAGCTCTACTAACTAGTTGTCATTTTGCAGAATGTGTTTTCACTATGTCTTTTGGATTTAGAATAATTGGCATTTCTGTGGGTTTGGTTTCTTAGTGCAAGAAAGCAATTTGCAGAAATTGTTCATAGGAAACAGTGTGTGTTACCTTAGCAGGGAATTTAAGCACAGATGTTTTTGGAAGATAATTTGTCAAATGACTCCAAGTCACTTCAAATATTTGCAGACTTTCAGAACTGTGGTTTGAATATTTTTTGTTGGATGAATAATTTGAACTGCATTTTCAAAAAGAATATTTACTGTGTGCCACAAGGATTAATACCAAAGACATCAAAATAATTCAAACAGAGGACCTTGCTGCCAGTTGAACTTCAGAAAATTAAGGACTTGAGTAAGTGTTCTGGGCATGGGTGACCTGATGTCTTAATCTAGCTGCCATTTGTTATTAGAAAACAAAAACCTTTGGTTGTCATGATATCCGTCTCTAGTTCTGAGAGGATTATATTTAGAACCCATCTTCATCTGTGTCATAGATACCTGCATTCCTGGATCTCACAAAGTCCAAACATTTTCACTTTCCCTTATTCTGAAGGAATTAAACCATATATAAATTCAAGTACAGAAGTCATTGCTTCTGGTGGCTACAGACAAGTGTTGTGTATATATATATATATATATATATATATGAATGAGACCCACTACTTGGGAAAAGCTTCTGTCTCTATTAAATCTGAAGTGTTTAGCTCATCTCCTCCATAATCCCCAAAGAGATGATACTCCTGCTAGAGGATGCATTCCAACATGCTTTGCAAAGGCAGGTAAACAGAAAGTCATCATTCATTACAGTTTTGCTTTTGACGTTGCCAGCAACATCTCCTGCTGTATTTTTAAACTCATCAGTCATAAAATTATAATTCTGTCATTGTTTTTTTTCCTGAGAGGTTCTGTTAGAATGGGTAGGTTTTGCTCAGTGCTTACTGCAAGCACACAAACAAAATGAACACTTGCTCAGGAAATGAGCAGGCTATGATGAGAAGGGAAATGGTGAAGGAGCATAAGCAGTAGCCAAGCTGTGCTTCTGCCTGACATTAAACAACACATGCTCAACATTTCACTACAAACTGATACACAGCAGAGAGATATTGAACAAAATCCTCCTGTCTGAGAAACTTGCCAGGGTCACCATTGTGCCAGAAATTGCATGATGGAGATTTTAAGAAGCTGTATCACAGTATCATGTCATTGGCAGATATTTCAAGAAGTAATGAAAAGCGATCATTTGAATGAGTCTTGTCATCCTAAAAATTGCATCTTCTGGAGTGTCCCAGCCAATATCCAGTCATCTCAAGCCTCATTCTTGCTTATGGCACAGAGGAGAGCAGTGATTTCTCCACGACTTGGAATAGCTATGCACAGCTACAACCATTCACTCTGGTGTCCTGCTCTTCAGACTAAGTGAAACCTCCTTTCCTGGCATGGGCAGAATTAGTGCCTTGCATTGGTTTAGCCAGAAGGTCCCAATGGGAAGTGGGTCCAGCTATTTAGAAATGATGGCCATTCACTGTCTCACAGCCCTGTAAAGACCTGTGTCCCCAGATGATTAGACTATTTCAGTTTTCTCTTCCTATAGTTTGACAGACATTTGAGTGCTTCTGTCAAATATGTTTAGATGCCTATTAACTATCAGGTAATTTTAAGGTCTGTTTTCCATGCACATGATAAAGCACTGCCAGTCTATCTTAACAGTTTTGCTAGAAGCAAAGCAAAGTCCCAGATGCTGACATGACCTGTCATGAAGTCTCGACACACCACATTGCTTAAGGAGGGATGCTTTGCACCTCTCCCAAGAGAAAAGTTCACAGCCAGTAACCAGATTTCACATCTAGTTTTATCATCTTATCCATGTCCTCAGGGCTGACACTTGCAGCTGCAGCTTCTCTGTGCCTGCTGCCATAGGGCTGGGGTTATGTGTAGGGTTAGGGCCAGGCACCCCTTAAGGTGAGCAGAAAGGCAGATATGAAAAATAAAGGGCTATGGTGAGCAAAGGAAAACAGGCAAGAAAATTACTTTAAAATGGAAAAAATATTTGGAGGCTGGAGGTTTGATTCCTTTCTCCAGCAAATTCAACAAGTGCAACATTCAGCTAGTGAGACATAGGAACCTTCCTCACCCACTTATGTCTGAAGCTGTATAACAAAAAGACTCTTTGGATGTCTTCCCCAGCCCAAGTTTTATACTCAGCTAATGAAATGTGTTCTTATTTTAAATACTATGTAATCAGAGAGCAGGAAAAATCTTTACATATAAATAGCAGAATAAAAAGCAGTGTGGAAAATAGCACCCTTCACAGCATCTCTACCTGCAACTTCTGCCTCAATAAAACAGTAAACCTTGAGAAGGATTCCTTTTCAAAACATGTCTCTGAGGTCAGGACAGTGTTCAGCTGAGCTCCTGATGGCCTCTCCAGGCCCACACTGCCAGCAGAGTTTGTCAGCTGTGAGATCCTGGTTTCCATTGAGAAAGGGGATTGGGGGTGGCCCAGGAGGGTCTGTTCTGAGCTCAGATCTCCCAGTGCCAAGTGACAGTCCAAGAATGCTTAGTGTGAGTCTAAGAAAGGTTGGTCTGCCCATGTGCCTTTATCCTACCTCCTTTTCCACTGATGTAAAACCATTTAGTTGTAAAATAGTGAGGTAGATCATAGAATCATAGAATGGTTTGGGTTGGAAGGGACCTTAAAGATCCTCTCATTCCAATCTGCCTGGCCATGGGCAGGGACACCTTCCGCTAGATTAGATTTCTCAGAGCTCTATCCAGCCTTGCCTGGAACACTACCAGGGATGGAGCAACCACAGTTTCTCAGGCCCACCTGTTCCAGTACCTCATCTTTGTCACTATTTTTTCCTAATATCTAGTCCAAAACTACCCTTTCAGTTTTAAGCCATTTCCCCTTGTCCTGTCACTACATGCTCTTGTAAAAAGTCCCTCTCCATCTATGTTGCTGGCTCCCTTCAGGTACTGGAAGGCAACAACTGGGTCACCCTTATGCCTTCTCTTTTCTAGGCTGAACAAACCCATTTCTCTCAGCCTTTCCTCATAGGAGAGGTGTGGGCTTGGGAAGAAAAACCCTTGGGGGGAAGTGCTAAGGGCCATTCTTTGTCTTGTTGGCCGTGTGGCAGTGGGTCAGGTTGGGCTCCATGAGCATTTTGCATGTAATCACCCTGTTTTATATGTTTGTTATATGTTTATTTTTGTTATATTTGTTTATATGTTTGTTATTAGTGTTGTTGCTGTTACTGTTCGTTTTCTTATTTTGTTGCTGTTTCCAGTAAATTGTTCTTAGCTCGGAATCTCTGCCTTTTGTCTCTGTCAGGGGAGGCAGTGGGCAGAGGGCAGTGGCTGCATGGGGTGTAATTTCAACCCGGGTTTAAATGATGACACCTCCCCAACAACCCTGTTAGCTCTCCAATTGGAGCTCTCCAAATAATGCTTCCAGCCTCAAGTGAATTGAGAGTCTCACATCAGTTACTGGTTTTAACTAAACATTTGTCCTCAGTATGTAAAAATATGTAGGTTCTTTTTTATTTCCTTGCAGTACACATCTAACAACCTGACACAAATCAAGACACAATATTTTTTCCTCTTGTTAATAGCCAGGAGAATTGCATCACATTTGATACTGCACTTCAGCAAAACAATAGTCAGGCAAAGCCAGTGCAGCAGCAGCTGTCTCCATGGCTTTGTTTGTACAAAGCCTGGCATAACAGGGCTCTGCTTTCAGCCAGCCCCTGAGCACTTCTGGAATAAACAGAATAATAGCTGACTGCAACCTTTGCTTAGAAATATTTGTGAATGGCATTGTAAGTGTCAGAAAGCTGTATATAAAGCTTGCTGCTGCTGTGGAGGTAGACCGAGCTCTGAGTAATTTTGACATTCAGATTTACAGCAGACTTTTGGCATCCTCTCTCTTTTAGAAATGAATAAACTGCCTTCACCCATTTGAATAAAGCTGTTATTTCATTATTTGCTGCCTCTGTCTCCTCTTCATGTTATATTTCCTTCAGGTGTGAAAAGTGACTACACAAAAGAATAAAAAGGTGAGAATTTTTAAGTGCCATCATTGCACTGGCACTCATTTCATTTCTCTAGGAAGCTCTAGAGTACAGTGTTTTCTTCAGAAGTGAGAAAGAAAATGGTGGTAATCTTGAAATGCCTGTAAAGAGGTTTATGCAACATATTTGTTAATAATTCCAGTGCAGAACAGCTGGAAATATATAAACAGGTGTTTGTACTCCAACACTGATCTGGTCCAGCTGCCTAATTACTCCTTTGATTTGGAATAGCTAAAGTAATGTTGTCTATAAAACCAAACAAGTCAGCTCTCTCAATGTGTAAATAATTTTCAGTATTTTTTTTCTCAGTGGGTGACAGGGAGGGCTGAGGCTTTCAGGATTTAATCTAAATTTTACAGGTCAAAGTTGAAGGCCTGAGCAAGCCACAGAACACTTCTGTGATTCTGCTGATGCTACACATAGATGCTCACTTCTGAAAACACGTTGAACTCGGCTTATGCTGAGCTTTGTCTGTGACCCCCTCAGCCTGGCAGTGGCTCAACACAACAAGAAGGTCTCTGAGCAGAGAGGAGACGTTTGAGTGACATCTGCCACACTTTCAACAGACCACTCTGAAACACAGCAGTGTTTCTATTGTCTCTCTCATGACTTGTGCCTGTTTATGAGGGATAGAAACAAGTGCCAGGTGTCACCCAGCCTCTGGCCATCACCTGTCCCTGGGTTCTCTTCAAGCCTCTGAATGCACCAGAGCAGATTGCACCAGCAGAAAGGCTGTGTTTAGTTTGCAGTTTTCTGTGACCTCCCTTGATCATCATGCCTATTACCATGGCAGTAAGACAGTGTATGATGATGTCAGTGTGTCTTTCATGGGTTTCACTGTCTCCCCCTCTCTTTCATCTCTACCATTCCACTTCATATTTCCTGTAAAATGTTTCCTTTCCTGAAGATACACTGTGCTGTAGTTTTCTATACTGTTTCCCCCTCACACATCCCAGGTAATCTCTCATTACCCAGTCCTCAGCATCTGCACTGCCTTCCATGGGAGGCTAATAAACACACTCAAGTCCAAGTCCAGCAGAAATCTCTCCAAACAGTTTTACAGGAAGAAATGTCATTTACACAGTACCTGGTGGGGTACCCTGGTGCAGAGCAGGATTTAGCCATCACTCCATTTAAGAGTTTGAAGGGCAGAGCTTCAAGTGAGAAACTTGAAACTGTGAAATTATAAATATCTCACAAAAGCAATTGTCACTGATGGAGAGGTAAGACTGGGGGAGGGAGGGAGTGTGGGCTGGGAGCTGAGTGGAGCACAGGAGCTTCTGCTGAGGAGCTGTTTGAGTGATGTGTTTGTGGTGTCTCATCATTAACACCTGGTGGTTTTAAGCTGATAGTAGGCGCTGGTATCGATTAGACAATTTGCTAATTCTATGTCTGTGTCGGCTATGTCTTTCTAAAAAAATAGGATAAAAACATTTACCAAATGTGTAAAATTAATGTGTCTGCCTGCTCTGAGTCTTTGCAGCCATTGTGATGTCTGGAGCATTCTGAAATCTCTACCTGCAGCCATCAAACCCCCTTTGTGGTGCCTTTGGGTGCCCTCTTTAGATTATCTGCCTCCACAGACCAGCACAAATCTGTAAGGGAAAGGAGATTTTCTGTCATCCCCATGGGCCCTGTATGAATGACCCCCAAACCCCTGGGTTTTTTACATGGCACTGAGTACCTTTGTTTGGGCAACAGAGTAAAGGCCTTATACTAAAGCCTTATATTCTAATTGCTAGGTAATACAGGAGCAGTTTTCCTAATATCTTGTCTGGGAGCCCTTGCAGGATGGACAGACATTGATGTGAGCAGATACAGGAGCTTAGGTTTCCAAGATGTCTGGCCAGTGCCGTGACCCCACTCAGCCCATGACACTTGGCTGGTCTTCTCTTGCATTTGTGACTTTGCATCTTTCTATCAATAAGACACTGGTAACACAGTTACAGGCAGAATCAGTTGAGAAAATAAATCCTAATTATAATTAAACCAAGTATATAAATTCAACTTTTCCATGGAGAAATTTGCATGCATCAATTTATGGGCAAGATATGGATGTTAGTGGAACTCAGGCACATTCGTAACTTGCTAAATTGCTCATCTTAGTTTACTTACTTTCATCAACCAGAGGACTTTCAGCAGACATTTTACTTGAAAGGGAGATTTTCTTTTCTCTGCCAATGGAGAACAGCTCTGCCTGAAAATCAGGTACTCAGGTGAACACTGAAAACAGGTTTTCAGTCTTGAATTGCTTCATAAAATTAATACCTATTAGTGTATCTCAGGTTGTGCTCTTTAAGAACAAGAGGTCTGATTAAAGAGGAGTGAGCGTAAACCAGCAGCAGCTATCATGGTCAGGCCCAATAATCTGGTTTTCTGCATTAAAAATGCAGTTAGAGCTAATGATGAATTTGAAAGATTGTAATCATTATCTAGCTCAATTTATCTATTCTAACCTCAGTCAGAGACCAAATTGTAATTGCTGTTGTTCCTGGTCAAACGATGAAGGTTACTCTGCTCTAATTCCTACCAGTTTCATAATAGCTCAGAGATAATAATGACTGAGAATTACAGACTTTGCTCAAATGCTGTCAGATTGGACTGAAGCCTTATACAATTGTACTATACACCTAACATGTGTTGGAAATGTTAAAAAAGAAAAATAAAAAAGAAAATAGACATTAAATAAAATCAATTATTAATTGGTGTCCTGCCTTTGGCCTTAAGGTGTGAATCAATTTGAGGCAATTCTGCTCCAGTAACACTGTGATAGGTTTCATTTATATGTTATAGGAGAGCATGGAATATGAATGCTTGTCTTACTCTGTCCCGTACCTTTTCTCTTCATAGAAAGGAATTAAGTCCCATTTTTAATGTCTTTAATATTTACTTCTGCTAATAATACATATTAATTTTTTAAATGACACAGATGATGTAGGCAAATCATCTAGATCCCTTTGCAATTACATCTATGAAGTCCAAGAAATGTGCAGTACTTTTTTTTGAGTGAGATTTTTAGCAGAGCATTTATAGTATAATAAAGGTTCCCTTTTTTATTTTTTTTTTGGCCATATAATTGACTTGGTTTTTTATGGTCTTTGGCAAACATGACAATTATTAAATTTACAGATCATACTAAATTGTAAGGTGTTGCAAAACCCAGGATAGATAGCAAAATAATAAAAAGAGGCCTGCAGAATTTAGAGGTATAAGTTGGCAATAAAATGAGATTCAGTCTGGAAAAAAGAGCGGGCAGGGAACAATGAAAGCAAAATACAGAAATGCACAAACTACATGGAAAGCAGTAGTGAAATTTAATATCCTGAGTGTTGGTTATGGGTTTACAAACTGAAATTTTCATTGGCTGTAAATGCCAGCCTCATAAGCAGGTAGTTTGAGAGGAGATCTGGACCCATCCTGTGGTGTACCAGTACAACAAATTCATTAATACTTGGGCAGTTGTAATTCAACCTAAGATCCATTTCATTAATTGGATTAGTCTGTATTGCAGCATACATTGCTGCAGTGGCTTAAATATGCTGAATATAAAGAGTGTTCTTTTTGAAGGACCTGGGTACATAAAACAGGTACAAGAAATGATGCTTAGGAACTGCAAAGGACACCACAAATGAGAACAACATAAAAAAAAAAGAAAAAAAAATATACGCACAATATCATCAGTAGTACAACACTTGTAAAAAATTTCATGTCAGTGCTACGTACTGTTGCAAATGAGAATATACACAAACGTGAAATTGCCAGATTCATAGTCCCACATGAGAAAATGTGAGATAAACATCTCCAGTGACAGCAGGAGCAGTCAGCTTGGATTCTTCAAGGGGAAATCATGCTTGGCCAATATGATAAACTTCTGTGATGCAATGTTTGTCCTGGGAGATGATGGGATAACAGTGATTATGTCTGCTGGACTTCAGCGAGTCACTGAACAGTGCTGCAAGATCGTCCTAAAGAAGGGTACCTGAAGAGGTGTGGGCTGGATGAGCAGACAGTGAGGTGGCTGAAAACCAGCTGCATGGAAACCCCCAGGGAGCAGGGGGCAGTGGCACAAAGTGAAGCTGGAGGTCAGCCCCTTGTGGGTACCCCAGGAGCAGGAGTGCATCCTGTTCACAATTTCATTGATGACTTGGATGACGGGACAATGTGTACCCTCAACAATTTTGCTGCTGACACAAAACTGAGAGAGGTGTCTGATATTCCAGAGGGATGTCCTGCCATGCAGAGAGGCCTCAACAGGCTGGAGAAATGGGCTGGTGCAAAGCACATGAAGCTCCGTGAGAAGGCAAAAGGTCCTGGACCTGAGGAGGAACAACTTCAGGCACCAGTACATGCTGGGGCCATCCAGCTGGAAAGCAGCCTGGCAGAAAAGGACCTGTGGGTCTTGGTGAACACCAAGCTCAACATGAATCAGCAATATGCCCTCATTGCAAAGAAGGCTAATGGTATCCTGAGCTGCATTTGACAAAATACTGCCAGCAGACTGAAGGAGAGAATTCTTCTGATTTATTCAGCACCATTGAGGCCACATTTGGAGTCCTATGTCTAGTTCTGGTCCCCCCAGTAAGAGAGAGCATGAAGATGGTGAAGAGGCTGGAGCATTTCAGCTACGAGGAAAGGATGAGTTGTGACTATTCAGCATGGAGAAAAGAAGGCTCAGGGGGATCTCACCCATGTATGTAAATATCTGAAAGTGCAGAGAGGACAGAGCTGGGCTCTTCTCAGTGGTGCCCAGTGGTGCCCAGTGACAGGACCAGAGGCAATGAACACAAATTGAAACTCAGGGAGTTCCCTCTGAACATCTGAAAACAGCTTTTCACTGTCCAAATGACAAAGCACTGGCAGAGGCTGCCCATTTTCTTTTTCTTTTTCTTTTTTTAACATTTCCAACACGTTAGGTGTATAGTATAATTGTATAAAGCTTCAGTCCAATCTGACAGCATTTGAGCAAAGTCTGTAATTCTCAGTCATTATTATCTCTGAGCTATTATGAAACTGGTAGGAATTAGAGCAGAGTAACCTTCATCGTTTGACCAGGAACAACAGCAATTACAATTTGGAGTTATGGAGTCTCCATTCTTGGACATTTTTGAAAGCCCTCTGGCCCTGTGCCTGGACAACCAGCTCTGGTGACTCTGATGGAGCTTGATCAGAAGGTCCCTTCCAACATCAACCACTCTGTGATTCTGTGACAGAAGTATGAGCACATAGTACTTAATCTCTGGAAAGATAATAATGGTGGTCCTACATAGGCTTCTATGGATATAACTTTAATATATTCAGTCCCAGGAGATGATCTCTTTGTTGCCTGATTTTGGTTAAAACTTCTATTTAAGAAGATGGATTTGTATGTGTAGTTTGAATTTGAAATTTTGAATTACACAGATCCTCAAAAACAACAATATCTTATCCAGGATATGACAAACACAAATCAATGAAAAAAAAAAATACTGCATTTAATGAAAGCACAACAGCCAAGAAATTTTTATGGATCTCAGATACATTCTCACTACATACAGGAAAGTGGGATCCATTTGAATTACTGTATTTGGTACTGTGCTATTTTTTCATATACAGATAGCTACCACCCCCATAAAAGTCTCAGTATGCTTTTCTTTAAAACTGTGCATATTCAATTTCAACAAACAGTTCAAATCTACGATAAATTTTATCCAAGCTGCATTCCATACCTACTAAAGGGAGATTGCAATATCTCCATCTTTGGTGGGAAACAGTCTTTTATTTTCTGCACTTCAGATGTCATCAGTTCATTACTTCAAAATGTCATCAGTAAATTTCCTCTGCTGATTACAGCTGCACTACTGATGAGGATTTCACTGTGTGTCCAAAGGACCTCATACCTACAGCCTGGATCTGCTGTATTTTGTGAGATGAGGGATGGCCAGGCAGACAACCTACTTGCAGGCTTCTTATGTTCTCAGTCTCAATTTGCAGTCTGTACTGCAGATCTCCAGCAGCAGGTTTTGCTCCAGAGATCCCTCTTGGCTGTACCTGCTCGTGGTTGAGCTCTGCCTTGGAGCTCAGGTGGTGCCAGTGAAGGTGTGGAGCACAGCCTGCTGCTGGCAGGATGATCCATGGGGTGCCAAGACCATCCTAGAGCCACTGACTTCAGCTTTACATATTGAGCCCCCAGGGAGAATCACAGCCTCAGCAAAGTCATCACTTCTCAAACAGCAGACATTTATTTCCCACCTTTCTTACTGCCTGATATTTTTAAATGCAGGAATGAGGAGAGGTAAAGACTTTCATAGCATTAAGAAAATTGAAAGGGAGATCAATTTACCTTTCCTACAATACAACATCTTTTCAAATCATCATGAATTTCCCTCTTAAAAAACTGTTTTAAGGTGTCATGCAGGAGTAATGTAGGATAACCTTCTTCAGAAAATGTAGTTGTTGCAATTATCTCCTCTTTTTACAATGTGTCATACATATATCATTAGTTTATGAATAGTAGAAACATATAAATAGACATAATTCCCAAAAGTTTTTGGATTGTCTTGCTAAGTAATTGCAGAATTTAATAGAAACTAAATAAATTTATAACCCAAAATGTGCATACAGCTGGAAAACACTTCAATACAGAAATCTTTAAGCACACAAAATCACACCTATATTTATACTTATTCAAGAAAAGGTTGTTCACTAGGTTTTCATTTTGAGTGGAGATGTAGTTTTTATTTAATGGAAACGAAAACCCCCAAAACTAGAAAGGAAATCTGACCTCTTAAAAAATGAGTTTCTTATCTCTGTTCCAGCAGCGGAGCCTGTGCAGGACAGAGCAGCTCAGTGGTTTTGCCCCTCAGCCCCCTCAGGAGGTGACTGTGGCCTGGTTACAGCAGCTGGCCCTGAGTGCTGGCACAGAGCTCGGGTAGCCAGGAGAGCCAGCACCAGGCACACCCCGGGCTGGGAGCTTGCAAGGATGCAGCACACCTTCCCACATCCGTGTGCTCATCACCCCTTCTCCTTGCTCAGCAAACACCATGAGGAATTTTTGTTCCTATTGAGAGGTTTCTAACATAATCTCAAGGAAACAGCATGGCAAATCTCCCTGAGAAGAGAGGGATAGAGTGGTGCTGAGGGAGTTCAGAGTGGCATCTCCTGCAGCAAGCACACAAAGTGACATTTAATTGGGGTGAAATACATTCCAAAGCTGAATGGTCTCACTGGAAGTTGCTGGCTTGCTTTTGGCTGGGATAGAGTTCATTCTCTTGCTAGCAGCTGGTACAGGGCTGTGTTTTGGTTTTAGCAGGAAATTAATATTGATAACACACTGATGGTTTAGTTGTTGCTGAGTAGTGTTCATACAAATCAATGACTTTTCTCATGCCCTGCCAGTGAGAAGCCTGGAGGGGCACAAGGAGCTGGGACACAGGTGGGACAGCTGGGACAGTTGATGCCAGGTGACCCAAGGGATGTCCCACACCATGTGGCACCATGCTCAGCATATGAAGCTGGGGGAAGCTGGCTGGGGGCCCCTGCTGAGGAGCTGGCTGGGCACCAGTCAGCAAGTGATGCCTCAAGCATCACATGGTTTGTATATTTAAATTCTTTTATATTTCTTATGTTTTTCTGTTGCATTCAACCATCTTTATCCCAATCCACAAGTTTTCTCACTTTAACTCTCTCCACTCTCTTCCCTTCCTGCTGGAGGGGGAGTGAGAGGGTGGCTGATGTTTGCTGTAATTATTATTAAGTTGTTGTGAACATAGGAACAACTGGACTGGACAGTGGATTTGACCCATCAAATAAAAACAGGTTTGAGATATGCAGCACATCGTGCAAATAATTTTCACAGAGCTATGAAAAAAACCAACAGGATTTTTTGCTACACAAGTGAACAGTACCACAGCAGGAAACTTTGCTTTTGATAAGTAGTCTGGAGCAAAGTAGCTGGGCAAAGTGTGGCTCTGCCCCATGTTTTGGTGTGTTGCTGAGTGGCAATCACTTCACCCAGGCTGTTAGAACCAGGCTGCTAGACCCAGTCCTGCAGATTGTCAGATCTCAGAATAGAGATTAGATCACTATTATTAGCAGATGACTTTATTTTTTAGAATAAGATTCCACATGGATGAACAGAGAATAGAAGGAGGGGAAGGCAGTTGTTTCTACAGATGTAATTTTTGGAGTATGCCTGCTGACATGTCAATAAAAGTTTGAGTCAGTGCAGGCTTTATTTAAAGAACCAGGCAGTTAAAGTCCCTTTTGAGGTTGGAAGTGAATTTGTCCATTTAATTAAGCAGCAGAGTTTGTTTGAGAAGTAAGTGAAGTCTGCCCACAGTATCAGCTAATCAGGATTATGACATTCCTGGGGAGAGGATCCAGGCTGAGCTGAAAGCTATTTTCCTGGGGTTTCTGTCTGCATGCACTTAAAGACATATGTTAGGTGGTTGTCTGGACCTGTGAGACAATCCCATGGATGTCAGTAATGAGAAGTGCTTTAGTGCTTTGTCACATGTCAGACCCAGCACAGGCATCACAGTTTCCTAAATCACAGTAGTTCCCCTGCAGGGCAGAGCACAGCTGGAGTCACTGCACACTGCTGCCAGGCACGTGGCACGTCAGGGTTAAGCAGAGACATCCATCTCCAGGGATTAGGAGGCTTTTCTCTACTGCTAAATTTTCTATAGTAAAGATTAGGAAGTAAGCAGTATTGGAAGAAATACAAATTGCATATTAGACAAAATCTTCACAGTAGAGGAGTTTCATCTTAGTTCTCACCTGTAAGTTCACGTTTTTCCCAACTTAAGACAATATTAATGTTTCTTAAATTCCAACTTTGCACAAAATGCAAGCAGTCAAACACAGAGTTTTCAGAGAAGAACATTTCCTTCTATTCCAAGTACTTGAACATTTTCAGTGTTCATTTTAGGCAGTTCTGTGTCGTAATTGATGCACTCTCTTGAAGTATTTGTTCACTGATGACCACAACACACTTACTGATCCATCCAGCATGTAAATCTGTTTATGAAAATGTTGCTGTGGGCTGGTTGGTAATACCTAAGATCCAGTGGAAATGAAGAGTTGAGGTGCTGACAGAAGGTCTCTTCCTCCCAGTGGGTGGGGAAGGGGCAGCCCTTCCCTGGCCCTGCCCAGCTGGTGTCAGTGCCAGCCACAGCTCATCCCATCAGGGGATGTTCTGTGCTGCACTGCAGGCACCTTTCTCTGGAGAAAGATGGACACAGAGAATGTGACAGACAGATAGTCATCAGATTACTTCATGCACTCTGAGAAAGAAAGCCTTTGAGCCTGGTACTGTGAAGATATAAAACCTGATACAGAACAAAGCTAGGATTGAAATATACCCTCTGTGAACACCTGCATCAGACTTAATAACTGGAAAGTTAACAGAAAGCACAAGGAAGAGGGAATTCTGCCAAATTCACTCTAATATGACATAAAGAAAAAACATTTCAAGATCTTCAATCTGTAGGAATGGTTGAATTTTCACCCCATTCAAATTAGCCAGCCCAAGTATGGAGGAACACCAGACCTTGGCAGAATCCAGCCTTATACTGCATCTCTTAAGAAAAATGATGGGATTGCACTGCTGCTGCTGCTAGCACTATATCAGGAGTTGCCTGCAGTTTTCTGTCTATGGTTGCTACCTATTGAGGATGATTCCCATTAATAAGTTTCTTTTGGCATTCAAAAGTACTCAAACACCCAGAAAAAGGCTTTTAGGCAAACTCCATTCAGAAGAGGCCCATTCAGGTGATTGTCTTCTCACATTCAGGTTCTGGCAGTTTGTAAGCAGGTGTGACCCACATGGGACAGTCCTGCAAAGGAAAGAGTTGTCACTAGGTTTGTTTAGTATCAAATCTTGAAGACATGGCCTCTGTGAATCCCTTCTTTGTCTTATGAGTTGTGGTCCCATGTCAATATTTTCCCCCTCTCCTTTAAAAAAAAATAAAGAGAAAAAAAAAAAAAGAAAAAAAAGTAAATAAAATAACAATTAACGGTTATTTTTATTCATTTGAGAGAATAAAAAATGGAAATCTTATTTTCCTCTTTAAACTTATCTTAGTCTCCTGCCTTTGAGGTGCTTGGGTCTGTGCTGTCCAGATGCTTTCCAGAGCAGCCTAGTGCACTGTTATCTTAAAACAAAGGTTAAAAAACAGATGAAAGGCTTGTGTGCTTTAATCAGACCATCTCCTGAAATTGCAGTCCCCATTCTCTCTCCCACAGAAGCAGCTCAGAGCACAGTGTGACCTGTTTGCAGCTCCCATTGTGCAGCACATGGCTGATCCCAGGCACTGCTGAAGGGAACTCCAGCCCTGACCCTGCGCCTTGAGATGGCGAAGAGCTCGGGTGAAAGAGGGAGGATTCTAACACACATCAGTAGTTCTGAGTGAACTGGAGTGTGCAGGCAGTGTTTCGTGGTTTGGACTGTCACTCAGCAGCTAGCTGGAAACCAGATGCTAAGAAATAAATATTGAGGAGAGTAAAATTTTACTGAAAAGGTTTGAGGAGGAAATATTGTCAAGTGAACGTACAGTAGGAAAAGGTAATAAAGTGATGTATTTCAAAAGTTGGATTCTACCATGCTATTCATAAAAAGACATAATCTTTTGTTTTCATCTATTTTTTCCTCACATGCTTGTTCATATTTTTTATCTCACTGTACTAAATGAGGCAAGAAGATGGATATGATACCAGCTGTGCTTAGAGTACTTCAAAAAAGCTGTTCACCTGAAGGGAAAAAACAGCTCTCCTTTTCTGAGAACAATTGGAGGGTCCAGGTGATTCTGTGACAGGTATATGAGAACAATCTTGTATTTTTTTAGAACTCAGTTCCTAATTTGAGGTTTTGCATAATTTAGTCCTAATTATTATTATTTGTAATAATAGGAATATTCTACATATTCATGACAGTTGTTCTAATTAAAAATTACACATAATCATCCCAGGTTATTTTCATTTTGACTTCTCTTAAACCATACTGAATTCCATAGGGTTTAGGTGTGCTCATTTTTACCACAACGTCCAAAGTTTTCATACAATTTCTCACATAGGCCTAATAGGAAACCGAAATCAGGTATTGGTATAAATTCATGCACATGTTTTTTTTTTCCTTGATAAAAAGTGGCATTTATTGATTGCCAGAAAGAATTTTTCTATCAAAACATTACAAGTAGCCCCTAAAGAGACCTTACTCATTTTGTTATGCAGAGACAGCTCCTACCATGCAGCTACACTGAATGTTCTGAGTCCCAACAGAGAGCATCTTGTCTGTCACATCTGTCATGTAGTAATGAAAAATATCTGGATGGTACTGGGAATATGTTTATGTGTAGTTTATTTTAGGAGTGAGGATGACAAGTACATGTTCCTAAAGTGGTTGTGTGCTTTAAGAAAACACAGGGAGGAAAATATTTTATTATCCCTTATAATATTGCTTCTATTTTATAAACAGAATGTGTGTCTTTTTCTTTGCAGTTCTATACATCCTTGGAAAATCTTTTAACCTTGCAGCTCTTTATAGCACTGCCCATTTAGGCTGTCAGAAACCAAACTAATTAAACTGAAAAGCTGCTCACTTCTCTTTCTGCATAAGGTTAGGAAAAAAGAGATACAATTACTGGTGAAAGTAGGACACTGAGCATAATTTAAAACTATGTGCAGCCTAGAAGCATTATGAATATGAAATCTTTGTTGCACAAATTACATCTTGCATGCAGGCCTGGGCACCAGACTTCCTAGGAAGATGATGACTAATTATAAAGAACTTTAAGAAGGATAAAATGCCTAACATAAGGGCTAGAGGGGATGATCCATGAAGAAAACACTGAAGAGCTAAAGATTTTAAGATGCCTCACATGGTCTCCAAAACTGCTATAAGTGTTTACATGTGCTCAAAAGATACAAACAAGGAGGCATTAGGAGATTGTTTAGAGCACTTCTCAGGGGTATAATTGCATATAAAGGTAAGAAAGTGAGCAAACGGAGATCTGAGTTGACTATCCAGCCAAAATTTTAACAAGGACGTGTAATCGACTGTGAAATAGCTTCCCTAGAAAAAGTGTTAGAAGTCACATCTCTGGAATGATTTAAAAGCAGACTGGACACATCACGTGGTAAGGTAATGGATGGAGAATAGAGAAGTGGCTCACAGTGTATTTCTAACTCTTGGTTTAGGCACTCCCTCTGGCTGTGACCAATCTGGCTGCCCTCCTTGCTGCTGCTGTGCTGCTCCTGTGCAACACCCTGCCCCTCCAGCTCAAAAGAAGACACAGCAGATATTTAATTGTCAAAAAGGATGAATCTGTTGCTTAAATATTGGGTAACTGAGTGAATATGGGAAGTTGTCTGCAAGGGGAGACTGTGCATTGGCCAAGGCTGAGTGGTGGCAGCACAGCCCTTGTACTTTTGTGAGGAGCAGTGTCCAAGAGGTGCTGAGGACCTGGTCCAGCACCCACTCTGTGCCTGAGAGACACTTCCCAGCTGTGAGCTGCCCTGTTGTGGCTTCTGGTTTCTTCTTATAAACTCCCCCATGTCTTCAACCAGGACACATGGACCTTAAACCAGGACACATGGCATTACATAGGCACAAAACAAACAACAAATGTGAGGAAATCAGTACTAAAATATCAGTTTTCTGTGAATTTTCTGTGTTAATGCATTTTATGCTCCATTCCTACAAAGGTCTGCTGCACAGGAGGTTTCTCAATGAAAATATGTGATGAGTTATTGCATGGAATGCATGCTACAGAAATACAAGTTTGTCCTTGAAGTGAGAGGACACTTTCCTTGTCAGTGAAAGGCTGAGGGTTTTGTTACACTTGTTCTTAGATAGTTTTTTCATCCAAAAAGTCCTTTGCACTGCAGTATAGAGGACAGAAGGAGAAAAATTGGAGGTTGAATGTTTTCCTCTATCAGTTCAACAGGGCACATGCTGAAACAGTGGTATTAGCAGCATTGTAATAATAGGAATGCATCCTTGAAATGAATGGTAGTGGTGGATCTGTGGCTAAAACACAGGATAAGGAGACCAGGAGACAGACTTATGGCTTCCACACAGGTTATCCATTAAGGTAAATTTCCTATTTCCCTCCAGTTTTGTATTTTTCATCTGTAAAGCAGAGATAGTAACACACTGTTGTATTAGAGTGATGCAAATCACAATTCTTTAGAATTCACAATTCTTTAAAAGCCTCTGGCAATAAGAACCTCAGCAACAAGGCTGAAGGGCAGAGGCAGCACTGGTCATTAGTATGGGTGTGATGCTGGGCCTGTGAATCATGCTGGGAAGGAAATCCTCATCCTTGAAAGTAGCAGGATTCTTCTGGCAAGAGATGTTTAGGTGACAGAAATTTGTTCTGACTGAATTAACTGACATGTAGCTAAAAAAGAAATGAACAGAAAATGTATTAAGTACTTAGTCTTAGAATCTTAAAATAATCTTTGTCATACAAAGCAGTTATCTCCTTTCACACTAAGCTTTTTGATCTAAGCATGATAAAAGCACAATGTGCCAAATTTGAAACAGAGCAGCCAAATAAATCAATGGTAGCATTGTGAAAGGCAGTGTGACTGAGTTTTGTTACAAACCTGCAACCACAAAGCCTGATGAATTTTGTCTAAAAACAGAAGCACAAACCCAGCTTTCAGTTCACTGATAAAAATGAACTTCCCCTCCAGCTGGCCAGCTGGAAAATATGAAGGAATGCTGAGACCTGCTCTACAGATGATCAATACTTGATTCCACTTGATAAATATGCCCAGACATTGGAAATAATTGCCTAAGCACTACAGTGCTGTTACGTGTAGGAAATGTAAACCAGTGGAAGAACAAACTAGGGAGTACATTATCATCAGAAGCAGTATGTTCCTGTAGATAAAGGCTGTGGGGGCTGGGCTGCATTTATATGTGCAAAAGGTCTGGAAACATGACTATTTAAATGTTATATACTTACTTTCTATATGTTTACTTTCCTGATATCATAGCAACTTAGTAACCTAATTATCCAGAGTTAAAAGCTTAGGTGCAGTCTGTATGCATTTATCACTAAAAAGGTAGCACAAACAAATAATTGCTCCCATTTCACCCTGACTATCTCTGGGAATCTGCATCAGCCAATACTAAGAAAGCCCATATATATTTTCTGCCTCCCCCTCCACAGAAGGGTAAACAAATAATTAATACAGGCACTGAGCTCTCTTGGGAGTGATTTGGGCAGAGACCTTTTTAGAGTCTCACAGAGTCCTGACCTAGGGAGACCCTTTTGGCACAGCTATTAATGGTTCTTCAAACCCTTCCTGACTGATGGGGCTGTTGGTAAAAATTAGCAAAGGGGCTGGAGGAGGAACATGAGTCTTGTGGAACTCCAGCCTGTATTTTTGCTGAGTTCCCAGAGCCTGGTGTGCTGATGGGACAGGCAGAGCAGAGGCCTGAGCATCACAGAGTGAGGCTGGGGGACACAGGCTCCTTTCTGGGACAGGGACAAGGACACAGGGAAGCTGGGCCCACCACTCAACTGCACTAGACCAATTGGCCTCTGTTGGGTTTTGTATTTGCTGCCTCTCTCAGCCCCTCTATTATCAACAGAGCTCACACACAGATCTCACAGATGATATATAGTGGCACTTTTTGAGATGGAGAGTTGACTTACAGAGATACCTTATATCTGAATTTGTCATACTCCTTCAGACACTTCATCTGTTTCTCAGACCTGATCTCCTAGCTTTTACTTCAACATTCCCCAAATAGGAACAACTCCATATAGCTAATATTTCCTCCTTTTTATTTCAGACACAGAGTATCTCCTGAAATGATACCTGTGTGAGCTATTAGAAAGATAAGAATCAGTGCTACAACAGTGACAAATTTTCTTTACCTAGAAATGTCAGAGCTTTAATGTCCCATATATACTATACTGGATATGGCTAGAAATAGAAATCTTTATGCCAATTGAAAGGAAAAATTCCCAGTCTCCCAATTCTAGAAGACTTCAAAATATCTGACCCTTAAAGTATGAATTATTTTCTAGTATATAAAACCCATTTTTGAAATGTTACAGCTAATTCTTGGCTCAAAATATCTGGACCAGTAATCATAAAAGCTCTTGGCACTTGAGATTGGAAGATGTGAAAAATATACCTTCTAGATGACCAAGATTTCTGCTAAACTTTGTAAGTAGGTTGTTTTAATTTTGTTTTCTGGTTGGTTGGTTGTTTCTCTGTAACAAGCTCATGGACTGGGTTAATCTCACAATCAGGAACATCCTGATTTTTACCTGCAGCATGTAAATAAGAGCATGTACTGATATTCCTTCCCCAGAAGGCACAAAGTAGCTCAACTAGACCTCCCAAATTCTTATTCTGTATAAAACAGAACAAACAGCAGCCCATAATCCTCTAAACACCAATTTAAAGTTTTGCATTTTGAATGTGATTTGGAGTAGGTTTATTAGGAAGATGGAGTAAAGGTAAGGGAATTTTTCCTCTCCATCAGCACCAGCGCGTGTGTCTCTTACCCAGATGGATCATGGTGGATCACACGAAACTCACACAAAACTGGACAAATGTGATCTATAGATCTGTGCATCTCAGTGCTTCCCAGAATTCATTAGTAAGCACTTGCAGTAGGTAGCAGCTGGAACAAGTGGAAAATATTTCTCAATTAGCTGGTGAGGCATTGCTTGGGCATTTTCCCAGTGACGTGACATTTCAGCTTGGCAAGGTTTCACTACCAACCTCCTTATCAATGTGCGGCCATTTCTTGTTCTTATCATCTTGCTCCACATCAGGAATGTTGTTTCAGGATCTTTGAAATAAGATCTATTTCCTTCCCCTACAAAACACCTTTATTGCTCTACCTTCCTTATGCCTGGCAGGAAAAATTGGGTCAGTGTATTCTATACATTGAAGGCAAACTTATGTGATGTTAAACAAAAATTCATACACAGATGAAGAAAAATGGGAGAAAATATCTGTGCATGCTGACAGATTGTTATGCTGTGATTTATCTGGAACAGAAACATCCAGCCAGTTTACCTCGTGGTAGCATACCACAGCAGTCATCAGATCATCCTGTCTGCCTCCACTATTTAATCAAGCATGAGTCTGAGAGAACACTCGAGTGGTGAAGGCACAGACACGACTGTGTGGGGATCACAGGAGCACATGAGCTCCACAGTGTGTGGGCAGGGATGTACCCTGATACCTTTTTTTGGATGCAAACCCCTGACTGCCTCTGCTGCAGATCCATCACCTTGCCTTGGTGACAAGCACCTATCCCACGTCATTCCTCACTTCTGGAGGTAGTCTTGTGTGACAGAGGGAGGCTGTTTGCACTGGCACTTCTGCTGCGCACTGTTACACTCTACATGTCTTGCCAGATATTTGTGATGTACCAAATGACAGGTGTGTGTCTTAATAAGTTCTACCGGGGGCAGGAATTAGTAGATGAGGGAGCACGCAGCAGTGGAAGCATCTGGTAGGAAGAAAAAAGATTGTCTTGTACTCTGTCAAGTGTAATTAGAGTTGCCAGTTGTCGTTGCTGCTAGCGCTTACTTAAATAAGTCTCTCTGATGAGAAACTATCTGACAAAACTCAAAAGAAAGCATGTAAATTTATGACATAGTACCAAAATGGTCTTATTAATAAACAGCATTTTTCTATTATTAACTCTAACTATTAAACTCCAACTCTTATTGGCGTTCAATACTCTCTGACTAACTTGTTTTGGATATGCCATGGGTGGAGGGTGTAAGAGTTAATGTCAAAGTTACCCGTTAGAAGGTGTTGTATAGGATTTCTGATTTAGCAAACAGATATAAAATATACTGAAAACATAATACAAATGTAAATTACATTTACCAGAATATAGCAACTGTTCAATCACAGTACGAGTGTGATTTCCCACTACCATTCTCTTTATCCTAATGGAGGAAGTTCCCAGTTGCCGAGAAGGAATGTCTAGATTGAAGCCAAGGCCATTGCTCCCTTTGAAATGCTTTTGCTGATTGTCTAGTTTAAACTCTATGTGAGCCTTCTTCCAAGGCTGAGCTGTCTTGGTCAGTCTCAAGCCACCAGCCTTACTAAAGAAGAGGTAAAAATTTCCACAATTTGTAAAACTGTTACATTAAAAATGCTCTGAAAATAATTTGCTTTCAGCAGTAAGCTTTGGGGGAGGCTGGCGATAAGTGTTCTACAGTCTAATTAAGAAGAATAAGCATTTGTTATTTTTAATTGTGTCTGACAACATATTTAATTTCCCCCCTCCTGGAGTGCAGCACAGTGGGGCACTCACAATCCACACCCCAGCACACTCTGAGGGTCTCATGCTGAGAGAAGAGCAGTGCACACCATCCAGCTGCTGCAAACAGCATCTCAGCTCTTGTTTTAGATTCTAATTCTTCCTTTAGTACTTTTAATTAATTATAAATATTTGTTACTTTGTTATTATAATAGTGTGTCATTATATAATTGCTTTGTTCCTGTCACCTGAAAGCACTTGGAATTTTTTTAAAAATGAGGATGCATTTTTGTGTTTTCTTGACAAATTTAAATTATGGTTCTCACACAAAACAGACCACAGCTGGGCCCCTGTATGACCAATGCAGTCTGTGTCCGGTTAGGAGTTTGACTTTATTTTGGGAACTATACAGTCAGTGGGAGATGGAAAGCATAAATAGAAACCTCTGAACACAGGTTTTATGGAGGGGGAACAAATGAAAAAGGTGCTTTGAAAGTGATGGCCGAGGAGAAAATATGTATTAGCCAGACATGAGCTGTAGTCAAGTAATAAACTCCCACAAAAATCACAGAAAACAGCAGCCCTCCACCCCTCTCAAGACACTTCAGGGAGTAATACTGAATGCTGGTTTGTGAGGTCAAAACATCCACATGAAATGTTTTTCAAGAACAGAAAGAAAGTAATGAAAATTTATGAGCTAAAATAACATAATATACCCAAAAACAAGGAGTAAAGTTCTGACCCTTTTACCTTCAAATGGTGCAGTCCCCTCAAGACATGCTAGAATGTGTAGGAAATAGAATTATTTGCCCAATTTATATAAACTCACTGAATCAATGAAAGCCCATGATAATGGTGATACTTTTGCAATAATATAATTCTGCAGTGTTCCTCCAAAGGGCAGATTTGTCCCCAGGTTAGGTACATGCCAGGTGGATGCTGGCATCTCCCTACAGTGTGGCTGGGGCTGGCAGTACCATTGTTCAGGCTCTCACTCTCTGAGCTGTGGGCAAGCTTTCATGGGCAGTTTGTCAAGTCTTATTGGCACTGAAGAAATATCACAAGCAATCTACTCTGTACATGAATTACTTTTTAAGTAATACAAGCAAATTAATAAAATAATGAAGGTTGTCTCTTCCAGAATAAAAGACAAAGAGAAAAATGGCCTGAATGTATTGAGAGCATTATTAATTATCTATAGGCCCAGAGACTGAATTTCAGCTGCCCTAGTTAGGGCTCTCAAAGAGTGAATTTTCCCCTCTGGGAATGAACTCACACTGAGTAATGATGCAATTGCCCCAGACAGCAGATCTAATTCCCCATGATGGCTAATAACACCCCAGACGTCCAGACACTGTTTGGAGCCACTCAGCCCCATTTAGGCTCATTTGCTAGCTCAGACCCTCATGCCCAGAGGTGACTCGAGATGTGCCATCATCCATCACCCAGCACTGCCATGCCCTGCCTTTCCCAGGCACAGCCCTGCTCCGGGGCCCAGCTCCAGAGGGACAGGGGCTGGCCACATCTGAGAGCTGTCACAGCCACCCACCTCTTGGAAAGCCTCACCAAGGGCTGGGGCTGCCTGACGAGCCACCTTCCCCAGCCACAAGGGCTACTCCAGCACAAGTCTCTGGAGAGGTGAGCAGTCCCCAGTGCACAATCCAGCCTGGCTTACTGGGATCCTGTCCATTATCCATGTCATAATTTCCATGTTTTCAGGCATTCCAAAGTTTTTATGAGAACATGTGCACACTGTGAACTTAAACTCTCCTGGAATAAACTGGGGACAAGAGAAGGAGAAAAATATGGAGGATATTTGGCAATTTTGAAGGAAATAAGAGTTCCCCTTCCTCAGCTTCCCACTCCTTACACATACTTAACCTAGAAGAGTTCAGAGAGGCAGCAATCCTCCTTGGAAGCATCCTCAGATGCATCAGAGTGACACAGGAGGTTCATAGCTCAACTCACATGCATGACTCACAAGGCTTCCTTCACTATGCTATATCATAAAATATTCTGCCATTACAAACCTCACTGGGCCTTTTTGCCCATTTGGCAGAAGTTCCCATGCATTCACCTTCCAAGACCCCCAAACAAGCCACCCACATGGATAGGGGATCCCTCTAGGACAGAAGCTGTGAGAGATGGTTGGCTTGTCTTGCCTGCATGCATCCCCAGGAAGCAGTGAGAGCCATGTCAGAGAGTTTGGAGCAGGTGAGGAGCCAAGGGCAGAGAGGGTTCATGTGGAAGAGGCTGATGGAGGAGAAGCAGTCACAGTTGTCACTCAGACTGAATCTGTGACAGTGGGCTGTGACTGACTGCCACAGGACAGGAGTCACCAGCAGGAATTTGGGGGTGTGCACTACCAGTCACTGCAGCTGGCCATTGCTGTCATAGTGTCCAAAGGTGGAAAAAGCACCATGGGCTGCCTCACCAGCCCTTCTCACCCCTCAGCCTCAGGCTAATGGGATGGGAAGGAACTCAAGGTCTAGTTTTGGGCTCATACTACAGGGTATGCTAACAAATTGGTTTCTTGATGTACTTGCAGGGCACGTTCACAAATTCCCTCAGAGACCACACACTAACCAGTACTAGTCATCAGCCTGGGCATGCATGGAAAAGAGCCAGCGGCCAGAATAGTTCCAGTAGGCTTCACAGACATCTCAGGAGAGGTGGTGACAGCAATTCTGCTGACAGCCTGTCTAAAGGCCATTGCAAAGGCACTGCATAATGCACATACCCTGCTTGACCTAAGGTTTTTGATGCAGACCTTGTCCATGAGACCTGAAAACTGGATTGTATATGAAAGTCTAAGGATTTAACAACCAAAGAGCCTCCTGCAATGCCCAAGTCTGCTCCTTTAGCAGGAACTAAGGTAAATGTGCCAGGCTGAGTGTGGCAGCTTGCATTCAGGACCTGTCTTCTGTCTCCTGCTGTGTGTGTCTCCAGGTATAACCTCTCCTGCTCCCCAGCCCAGGTCACCAGCCTTTCCTGGCCAGCCCTACCAGACCATAAACCATTGTCCTGCCCCACAGCAGTGGTGCTTTCCTCAGTGCAATGCATCCCTGGCAGCACAGTCAACCAGCTTATTTACACCAATCTAATTTATTTTATTTGCCAAAAATATCTGCGGGGGTGTTTTTTACCTCCAATACTTTCTAACCCAGGTGGCATAAACAAACTGAGACAATGATGACTGAGATTTTAGCTGAGTACAAGATTTAAACAAAGCTGTTCTGGAAAGAGCTGTGAGCCCCAGTGCTGTTGCTTTCATCTGGGTCTGAGTGTGCTCTGTGACACTGGGAGACTCACACTGGAGTGTGATACCATTAAAGGATGGGAGCACACAGCAACAAATGGATTTTTAGCAGAACATAAGCCATGAATTTTGACTCTCACTGGTGACCATGTGTTTTGTCTTAAACCTGTAAGAACTGAAGAATGGTCCAGATTACTACAAGTATCATTATTTTTTATTTTGTTATTGTTTACCATTCTGATTTTGGGAGTTGTTGCTTTTTCCCCCCCCCAGATATTGGCATGAGTAGATGCCAATAGCCTGGTCTTACACATTTATTACCATTTTGTGGATGCTATGTTGCATGTACATTATTTACTTTTAGCACAAAGAAGATATTAATTATTCCATACGGCAAGAACTGTGTCAAAATGCCTTTGATAATCCTGAATAATAGATTGAGCTACATTTATACATGTTTTGCTGTTATGAGTTGCACTTTTAAGACTTTCCCTCAGTCAATTGTTCATCAATATGATCCTGATTTGTGCCAAGGATCAATTATCAGCACAAGGGTACACTCTGCCATTGACAAGGCATCTAGCCTTCAGCTCTGTGGTCCTGTTCTCCTTGCTCCAACATCAGGAACTAGCCTCATTCAAAATAGATATATATGAGATACCTAGGCAGTAGCCATGGCCATGCACAACTTAATCACCAAAGTTACCTCCTTGCTCTGGGCAGGGCAGCACTACGGCTCCTGCTCCCTGCCAGCTGCTGGGAGGGGAGCTGGTGCCATCACTCTCTGCTCAGAAGGTACAAGGACACTCCAAGACATGCCAGAATCCTGCCAGCATTGTGGTAAGTGGAGCTACCCAAGTGCACAGGAAGCTGGCTGGTAGGAAATTGGCAGAGGGGAGAGAGGGATCTGTTGCCTCTGAGAGATACAGGCTGCTGGCAGTCAGTGGTGTCTTGCCCCTGTACAAGGCAGAAGCTCTCTAGTTCCTTCTGAGTTTGTCATTTCACCACGTGGTGCTTTCCTGTCTGTGAATGCCCTCAGCACTTGTCAAGCCACAGCTGAAGTACCATGTTCACTTCTGTCCCCATAATTCAAGAAAGACACAGAAAGAGGGTCCCAGGAAAGGCTGTGAAGATGCAAAGAACTGGAGAACCTGCCCTTTGAGGAATGACTGAAGGAGTTTTTTTCAATCCTCAGGGAAAAGAAGGCTCAGTGTGGACCTCATTAAGTATTCCAGTACTTCAAGGGTGGCTGCAAAGAGGATGGATGTCCCCTTCTCAAGGAAGCTTGTGGGGTAGACAAGAGGTAACAGCTACAAGTTGCATCTCAACATAAGAAAGAATTTTTTTACAGTAAGAACACTCACTGGAATACTCCCCCAAAAGATGTGGTAAAGTCCCTGTTGTCAGAGGTTTCCAAGATGCAGTTGGATAGGATGCCAAGCAACATCATCTAGGCTCCTTCTCCCACAGAAGTTTGGACCAGATGGTCTTTTGAGGTCCCTGCAAACCTGGGCAGTTCTATGACTCTGTGGTTATTGCCTTGTATGAAAACAGTTTTTCCAGTCAGAGTTCTGCATCTTAATGATGGCATCTTAAGCATGTAGATTCATCTCCAGTTTCAGCTCTGAGCATCACCACCTCCCAGTTACGTATGAACTTTCTCACAAACGGGAAGTGGTAAGGGAGCATTGGCCACGTGATAAGCAGCTATCTTCCTCTGAGACTGCAGGTCTGGTAAGGACCATGGAGAATTTAGCTTAGGAGTCCTTAAGAGCAGGCATCTTTCAAACCCATGAAACCACAGACTTTTATACTTCAGGCACTTGATACAGCTGAAAGTAATTGCTCCAGTGCTGAAAAACAAAATTGTTCTCTAGGGATGATAGTGTTCTTTAGTTAAAATCACAGGAAAATAAATAACTTACTTTTCTAAGAGAAAGCCGAAAATGTCATTTAGAGCAGAGCAATCATTCTTAAAAGGCAGCACTTGTCTGACATGACTACAGAAACAGCACTCTTCTCAGGAAGGAGCTTCTGTGGTTATTATTGTAATACGTGCAGGTCCAGCTGCCTTGCCAGCAGCATGTGGAGCAGCTTTAATCACCATTTTAAACTAATGTGGCAGATATTTATGATAAAAACAGTGGTGTCAGCTGTGTCAGATGCTATAAAAAAAACTTCATAACAATCAGCTGTCAGATTGATTAAAAAACCCCACATTTTCCTCTGAAAGAGCTGAGGTAATTTAAGAAAAAAAATATAAAGAGCAAAATTAATTTAATCCAACAATTTCAATGATAAATTGCAGCTGGAAACGTCTCCTGGGGTTAAAAAGAACATGTTTATATTGCCAGGTGTGTCAAAAGGAAGATTAGATGGAGATATTTTACGGACAGAAGAGAAGAAGGGAAAATAGTTTCTCTCAGTTCTCTGCTGTCAGAGCATCCCAGAAGGACCATATCCCACCCAACACAGCCAAGGGATATCTCCTGACTGCTTTCTGCCCTCCTCAGACTTGCACCAATGAGAACACTTGATTCCACAGAAAGAGTCAGAAACAGTAAAAAGTCACCTCATTACTTACTCTTCTGAGCCTGCTCTTGAAACAACAGCTTGGGGTGCAATTATGGGTCATGGTCTGGCACTGCCTGTCCTGCTGTGGGGCCACAAAACAGGGCCAACCTGTGGCTACGCTTTGCTGTGGGATTGCATCACCCCTCCACTCACAGCCTTGGAGATTGTGAGCTGGGACCATACCTCTGTGCTGAGGCTGGCAGGAACAGCAAGTTTTTAAGGGGCACAGCTCCAGAGGGTGCAGCTCTGTGAGGAAATACATCCTGTTCCTCTGTGCTTGCTGTGCAAAATGATGAGGCTGATGTTCATCAGGGAAAGGCAGGGCTAAACCAGTTTGGCTTATATGGTATATGCAGTCACAATGCATGCTAAAGGGTAAGCACATTAGAAAGGACATGTATGAAAATGATCGGATAGCCCTGTGTATTAATCCTAAATTTGAGGAAAAAGAGCCCTAAACTCATCTCCTTGGTTATTTCTGTATTTTTAATGGGAAAATTAATGTGGGGAAACAGAAAAATGAAATAGGCAGATTGCTCAGTGCCATGCATTAAATGCTATCATTGAAGAGTGTTGTACACAGAAGACAGCAAATATTGTAGATATGTCAGGGATGATTCAACGTTACTGAAATAACTTGAGAACATAAGCTCTCCTTACCACTGTCAGAACAGCTAGACGTGTTTGATTTAGTTCATTCTGCTGTGCCGTGTTGCTCTGCTTTTTCTGCTAACTCCACAATTCAACCTTACAATTGGGAATTCAGATAACACAGCCCTTCACTTCTGATCTTAGTTGAATACCAATGCCACAATTTTATGCTTCCTTGCTTTCTCTACTCCCTGACCTTTCATGTTTCTTGAGGGACATCTCATTTCCTCTAGCTTTCAAACACCTCAACACTTATTTTTTTATATTGGTGATACAATTAAGTACACATCCTTAATTGAGTTACAAGCAAATACATAGAATAATAACAGGGTGTTTATCTTTGTCAACCCTAGACAGGTAATTAAAAAGTCTCCTTCACACTCTTCTAGGCAAACAGAACCCTTTAAACTGATATGTCGCCTTTACATAATGTCAATAGACTGTCTTCTCCTCTCTTCTGTTTAGATGGCCTTGTGTATTCAATAGAAAATGCAAATTTGCTTTACTCAAAACTCAGCTGGAAATAAACCTAACACTCCTATTAGACTAGTTCCTCTGGTTCAGAGTACACTGAATTAGAATAAAAAGTTACTTCATTGCTACAGCTGACAGAGCACAATTTCAGAGGTCACACCTTGGGTGCAAAGTCTGTTCAGATTTTCAGTGCAATACTTCCTGCTATGTGCTTGGATTTAACATATATATCAGCTAGGCAGACCAGCAGATTTTCATCCATGGTAAACTGATGTAGCTCTGTTAAAGGTCAAAGGAGATGATTTCCATCAGCTAAGGACACAGCTGACCCACCATTCATGTCTTGTCCCTTTGCCCTTCAGAAGAGGAGGAAACCCTCTGGCACTCAGCAAGGTACTGACAGCCAAGAGCTCTGCTGAGGAACAGCTGCATTTAAAAATATTTATGTGAGGCTGTTGAAGAGGAATGGTCACATGCCAAAGGCTCCAAGGCACAGTCAGTTTGGATTTTGTAATCAACACGCCACTGGCTGAGACTTGAGCTCAGCCAGTAACCTGACCTGGGATACATCAACTTGCAGAGGTCTGGCTTCAGCTTGTAGTTTGCCCTGCTCTGCATTATTCCTCCACTGCTCCCCCACAGGGATTGGTACTTCTCCTGCTACCTTTTCAGTAGATTTGTGTTCTGTCTTATCACTTTTCACTACAGGCCCCAGGGATCATAATGCTCCTGAATTAAAAGATGCCCACAGAAACACAGACCACACAGCCCTTCTGGCCACAGGAACAGCTGTTTTCTGGCTTGTGGCTTCTGATGAAAGCCAGTTACAAGCATTAGGATGGATGCACTTCAATCAAGTGTTGTGTGGATTATGGATCCCATTGTAAACAAGCCAGCTCATAGTAAGAAATGCAAGGAACATTTGCCCTGAAATCACTCCACCCTATTTTCTGCAAAATTGCTCTTACACATATATCATTGCTCTGCTATAGAGAAGAAAATATGTAGAGCATAAATATTGACATTCATATTGTTCATACTTTTACATGCTAAAGAAATCATCATTTTTAAAGGCTTTTAGTAAGGATGGCTGGTGGAAAGTTAAGAGAGGGAACAAACACCTTGGCAGTGCCTCACAGGAGTTCTGTTTCCTTGGAGATACGTTTTAATGTAGAAATAAATAAGAAAAGCTCACAGTTCACAGCAATGTGCTTCTTTTACCTAGTCTTTTAGACAGAAAAGAAGTATGAACATGACAGTGCCTTACCTCAATGGTGATGTTATGTAGCCTCATATCAATGATTACTTGATTTTTAAATGCTCCCTTGAGGAACATGGACTTATTTGCAATTGAACTATGCATAACAAATAATAATTTTTTATTGCTATTTTTATTAATTTATTATACATTAATATTTCCCCTTAATAAAAGGAGTTTTAGAGAATTTTCAAATGCTCAGACAGAAAACACTCACAAATCCACAAACCCAAAGCTGATCAGTATGGCCTGGATATACCATAAGGTAAAAAACTCTCAGGTGCCCAAAGACATGTCCAGATGTCAAACATCTTTTCTCAGAGATGTACAAGTAAGTGAGTCCCTCGTTTCAGATATGTGTCTGCATCCCAATATGAAACAGAAAATTTCTAGAAAAGAAACAACATAGAGAAGAGCTTGACAGTCTGTGTGCTAGAGCAACAGGCAGGCTGACTGAGGGAGTGCAAAGGTGGAGAAAAGGAGACCAAAGGAACAGAGAGCAGTATTATCAGGCCAGTAATGCAGGTACCATACTTGAACTCCAGAAAGGGTCAGTAAAACAAAGTAACGGGAACAATGAAAAGTCAGGACAGCAATGAGGAAGTGGAGAAGCTGGGGCAGACCAGGAGTGCTCAGAAATACTGCCATGGCCATAAAAGGAGCAAACAGGGCTGAGTCCAAGAGCCAGGAACTGGCAGGGAAAGAAAAACCACACCAGATCTAGTCATGTGTGCTCCCACCTCCCATACACCAGGTGGCACTGACTGAAAATGACAAATCATCTGGTCTGTCCTTGCAGGCTCTCTGCCTAACAGATATGGCACCTGATTTTCTCTGTTTATGACATTTGTCCACTCTTGCTTAGGGCAGAGCAAAGTGAGAACTAGAACTACCTGAGACCTGGTGGAAACAAATATTTAAGCCATCTTTAATAGTGTGCCCAAGACACTTGCAAAACGGGCAAATTCAGCTGAGTTGAGAAAGCTGGTGTATGAACAAGGGTCCCAGAGGCTAAAATTTATGATTGTACTTTTCCCCTGCTTGACCTGTTTCTGTCCCTTTTTAAGGAAGACGTTGATCAAATTTTTCAGTTCTTTGAGACAAAAAGCAACTACATAGCATCTATCATTGTTTGATCACATTGAATCTTGCAAAGAAAATTAAAAGTAGAAATCACTGGTGTGAAGTGACATGTAATTTTGAACTGAAATACGTTACTGCAAATCTCATCTGTAGGGAGCCATAGAAAATAGAGTTGCCAGACTACCTTAAAAATGACTGCTGTATTTTGAAATGTGGAGTTATTTTCCAGAGAACTAATTTTCAGTAGAGGGAGCTGCAGGATCAGGTCAGACTTAAAACTCTGAATAGCACTCACTGCAGATAAGATAGATTTAAAAGTATTTATGTTAACACACAGAATTATTAAACAGTACCAGAGGGCTTATTATCATAGAATTATTTAAAATTTAGAACTCTCTACTGTGTCTTAGGGTGTGGAAAAACAAGTGACATATATAACTGCATGTAATGGCCTTGTTCGATGTTTTGCTGAAAAATAATCTTCTCTTTTTCTGGATTATAGGCACTGATTTGTAATACAAAGATTCCAAAGGCAAAATAAAACTATATTTCTTCCCTTATTGAAAGATAGTGGCAATATTTGTGATATGGCAACTGTAGACTGCAGTTTCAGAGATTCAATCAGTGCACATGGGAGAGCAATAGGGAGAGCTCTCTGTGCCTCTCCCTCCGCTCATATTTGTATGCAAAATAATCTGCTTTACCCAAAGGCAAAACTGGAGTGTGTGCAATTTTCTGTGGCTGTGTCATTTTCAGGGGTTATCCTTTGGGCTCAGCACACACTGAGCCTGCTCCTGTGACACGTCTCTGCCCAGGCAGGCCAGGCAGTGACATGTGAGCCCTGTGCTGCTCACAGATGTTTAGCATTGCTCAGGCTCGCCAGCCTTCCCTGCGCTGACACCGCTGTGTCGGCAGTGTCAGCCAAGATGGAAAAACAAGATCTTGACAGGTTCTTGAACAGAGAAAAATGAGGTTACAGAGAAATAGTTGATGTTATTTACAAGTCTCAGACTACATCCAAGAATGCAAGCACGTCTACCAGTGGACCTGCATGAAGAGGTGCTGAAAATAAATACACCTTTGTCACAATTATTTTATCATGTCAAATTGCTCCCAAATATTAACAGTCAAAAATATGCTGTACCACAGGAGCAGCAGCAGTAGGGCTGCTCCTCTGTCACTCACTTCATTGCACCAGTCCTCTCCACAACACATCCATGTCACCTGGTATGTGACACAAGCCCAAATGACAAGGCTGTGCTCTTCCACCTGAATTCTTATGCACTACATAGGCCCTGCTGCCCTGTATAAAAGGTCTTGATGCAGCAGCCTTCCAGTGTCAGGATTCTCCCTGCTCATTAGGAGGTTTAACAGGCTGGTATTCACAGAATATGCTGGGTTGGAACGGACTCACAAGGATCATCAAGTCCAAATCCTTGTCCTGCACAGCACCATCCCCAAGAGTCAAACCCTGTGCCTAAGCGCATTTTCCAAACACTTCTAGAACTCTGTCAGGCTGGTGCTGTGACCACTTCCCTGTGGAGCCTGTTCCAGTGCCCAAACATCATCTGGGTGAAGAACATCTTTCTAATATCCAACCTAAACCTCCTCTGACACAACTTCAGGCCACTCCCTCAGGTCCTGACACTGGTCACCATGGAGAAGAGATCAGTGTCTGCCCTTCCTTTTCCCCTCATGAGGAAGTTGTAACTGCAGTGAGGTCTCCCCTCAGTCTCCTCCAGGCTGAACAGACCAAGTGACCTCAGCCATTCTTCATACACATTCCTCTCAAGGCCTAGTTGGCTGTGAGAAAAAAAAGGCAAATTAGCAAATAGGAGCTTGGAGAGAGGTTTTGGTAGGTAGAAAAGCCACCATGCTGTGCCCCAGAGCATCTCAGAAGCCATGCTGTCCAAGATGTTATTTAAACAATGGAGCATGAGTAACTTGCTGGAGGCCACCACTCATGAGATCAGGCTACAGTATTTTAGTGATCTGGGACTTGCCTCGGAACCTTTCAGCCTTTCTAGTACAACTTAAGCACCTACAAGCACTTTATGTTTAGATCAAGACCTGACTTGCCAGTGCACTGCCTTCCAGGCCTCACTGCTCTCAGTGAGCTGGCTGTGCTCAGCTCTGCAGCTCTGTGGCACTGCACTCCACAGTCACCAATATGTCCATTACAGACATTGTTAACACCACCTCTGCCCTCTCCACTGTTTTGTACAAGCTGCTCTGTCTGCTCCCTGTTGGTTGTTGCCCCCAGTGCCAAATCTGCAGAGGCAGATTCCAGAGGCAGAGCATGGTTTATGCTTTATTTTATTTTATGGTTTACCATCAACGCTGCTCACATCCCAGCACGAGGCCCTTTGCCAGGCATAATCCACCCTGGTGCTCCTGAGGGCCACGGGTCACCCCTGCTCACCCACACCAGCTGCCCAGCAGGGAGATACCCTCCTCCTCCTCCTGGCACAGATCTGGGTTTCCCAGCAGGGAGATACCCTCCTCCTCCTCCTGGCACAGAGCTGGGTTTCCCAGCAGGGAGATACCCTCCTCCTCCTCCTGGCACAGAGCTGGGTTTCCCAGCACAGTTTTCAGAGTATATGAAAGACAACAACTGCACAGGCATCAACAGTATGCACTCTTCTAAAACATCTGAGGCCCCATCTTAGAGATAATGGCCACCTCATTTCCTGGTGGATGTCAGCTGACTGCACCTTCACATGGCCACAGCCTGTTGGTGCTGTCTAAGGCATCAGTTGATGTCAGTAGAAAGGGCACAGCAGAGGCCACTGTGGCCCAGTGTGAGTTGCCCAATCTTTCTGAGCAGAGCAGAGGTGCATTCCCACCCGAGTGGCTCCAGCAAAGACACTAAAACCACAGTAACTGTAGTTCCTTCCAATGATATCTTGCATTAAGAGCATAGGAAGGCGTTTTCCACTCCCCAGGGAGCTCTGGCTGTCACTACTGTGGGATGTATGTGGCATCCTGGAAGAGAAGACAATTCAAATACAGCTATTTGTGCTTTTAAATGAGAATAACATTCACTCCCTTAGCCACTGCCCATCCCAACTGGAGAGCAGAGTTCTGGTATCTCAGTAGCTTTGCTGGAAGGAAGAAACCAGAACTCCTGGTAGAAACCAGTGCAAGCAGCCACAGCCTCTCTCTCCCTTTGCATGTATGATGTGAGGTACATTGTGTTGGGTTACTTCAGTAAGGGCACTGTGAATCAACAACCCTTCCATGGCCTCCTTCTTCCTGTTTTAGCTCCAGTGAAAACACTAAACACAGTCACCTCTGCTAATAAATTCCCACTGTGCTTTCTCATAGCAGTGTTACAGGACAGATTTATCCCAAACCAGTGAAATTTCCTCCAGCAAATGAAGGCAGGGCAGACAGCAATGGCCTTCAGTCCCAAACCTGAGCAGTTGACACAGGTATGGTGCAATGCTTTATTTACTGGACAAGTGGATTTGGACTGCTGAGTCTGCATAGCCAGTGATCCTTGAATAGTCCTGCTCATTGCATCCCTCTTCTGCACTGGTCCATCCAAAAGTGCCTCTTGTTCCCACCACAAATGCTTCAGGATGGACTCCCGGAGCACAGGAAGCAGCAGCCTTGTGCTTCTTCCCCACCTCACTTTCCTCCACTGAGTCTGTAAACTCTAGTATGCTCCTAAAAATACCAATTCTTCTGTTGGCTCAATGCTTTGTCTGCACACAGAGGAGAACAAATAGTACTATCTGCTGTTCTGGTGAAAGAATACGCCTATGTTTACTCTTTCTCAACTCAACTGCCAGTGTGCTGAGAATTTTCTGAAAGTCTTAACTAGAAAGTTGCTACCACAGCAACAACCAGGTGTTCAGGTTTTGCCTGTTTTCCACAGAAGATTCAAACACTGAGACACAATGGAAATGGAAGGCTCCAAATATCTGAGAGCTGCTTATTGGGTCACTCTTTGGTCTGGAGGCAGGGCAGCATCTACCAGCAGAGTAATGCTCAGAGTAGTTGTTTATCTGATAGGTATTGCTGAGGGGAAATACCTACCTTAAATGCATCCATCAGAGCTTTAAATAGCATTCTGGGAAAACATGGTGCCTAGGTACTAAACAGTATCTGATTTGACTGAAGACTTTATGCAGCTACTCATTCTAGAGCAAGCCTGCCAGTACCATCTCTCTTCTATAGAGGCCCTTCTTTGGTGGTAAACCAAAATCAGCTTCAAGTGGTTTTTCTTATCAAGCAGTACTTGAATATTGTGGAGGTTTTCCTTCTCTGCTCAAATAGTAATACTATTTAGGCAAAGAACAGGAGACTGAGAAGCAACAGAACAGCCCAGGGAGTAAAATCCCCAAAGGCAACAAGCTGCTCTCTGTGCCCACGTGTAAATACAGCAAGGGAGATTCAGCTAAGTGAGTGACCAAAGGTTTCTAACTAACCATCTTTAAGAAATTTGATAGCTAATCTGCTTTGCTGAATATCCATCACTGAAAGCTCAGAAGAACAGATTACACATTCTAGGAACTGCACTGGTAATTCTGCAGGGAAGCATTTTCTGTGGGGACTTCCCCTGATGTTACAAGGTCTATGGGACAGACCCTTAGCTGGGGTGAGTTGTTATCCCACCATGCTGACCTCAGCAGCAATGAAACACTACCTTAGCACTTCTTCTTGCTGTCCAATCTCCACTTTCCTAAAAGACAGCTGCTAAATATTAAAAGAAAAAACTATTTGGGAGATTAAATTGAACAGTAATTTCAGAATGTTTCACATTGCTACAGGAAAGCATGAAGCTGCTTTTACAATTCTGCCTTAACAGCTCTTCTAGCTGTGATGCTGTTATGGTAAAGTCTGTGAGTGGAAGTACAGAGGGTGACACAGCATTTTCTAAGAAATACGTCTTCATAATAGTGATGAATCTTATATTCTCTCTACCAGTTGTAAATAGTCAAACTTCTAGCAATCTACTCAAACCTTTAGTGCTAGCTTTACTGTGCAGTTACAGTACACCTGCCGAGGCAAAGCTTTCCAGTAAAATAGATGAGGAGAAAAAAATCTGTATTTTGTTTTCTTACTTCTTCTTTTTTCTTGTTTTCCAGTTGTTCATTTTCATCCTTTTCAGAATTTGGTCTTCGTGGATTTTTTAATTTGTATCACTTCTGTTATTCATTCAATGTTTTTCCTTTATAAATAATTATTTTTCCTTTTATATTTTTCCTGTCTTACACTATTGAAATATTAAAAAAAAAATCAAACCTATTAATTTTATTTATTGCTGGAGGATTTCTATGAAATAAGGCAGAAAATTGCACCTTAGGTGAAATAGCTACCAACAAGACAAATCATCTTTTCAGACATGAAAGAGTCTCAAAGAAGCCAATATTTTTTGAAGACAACCTCATTCACACTTTTGGTAGGTACATATTACCTAATAATAATAATACATATTATTTCTCAACAGCAGAAAATGAATAAAAAATAGTTAATCTTCTCATTGCAGAATATTTGAAAGGCATGACTGAAAAATAAATGCCCCAGTCACTCCCTTCTAATTAATTGGACTAGTCATGTATTAATTAAGAACATGCATAAGCCTTTGCAAGATGTAGATCATGTACATGAAAGTGGGTAAGACAGAAGTCTGGGAAGACTGTTGCTTCATTATGGACAGAACTCATTTACTGAAACTTAAACACCAGTTAGAATCTATTAAATTACTTAACTCTTCTGTTGAAAAGTTCAAATAAGAACCATGTCACTAGTGAGAATAAAAATGATGAACTCCTATTACTCATTTACTTCACAGGGATTAAGGCAAGAGTTCTAGGGAGATGAATTCTGTTTTCAGTTCTGGGCCCCTCATTAGAAGAGGTGCTGGGTTGTGTCCAGAGAATGGCAGCAGAGCTGGGGATGTGTCCGGAGCACAAGACTGGTGAGGAGCTGCTGAGGGAGCTGGGGCTGTTTATTCTGCAGAGGACGAATAAGGAGGCTCAGAGGAGGCCTTATTACCCTCTACAACTGCCTGAAAGGAGCAGGTGGGGGTCTCCTTTTCTGTGTAAAAGCAATAGAACAAGAGGAAATAGAGGAAATGGCCTCAAGTTGAGGCCAGTATGAACTTTAGACTCAGGCTGATCTTTAAAGTCCCTTCCAATCGAGTTCCTATGAAGCTGTGTCAGGGGAGGTTTAGATTCAGTATAAGAAAAACTTTTTCATGGAAGGAATTATCAGGTATCAGAACAGGCTGTCCAGGGAAGTTGGCTAAGACACCAGCCCTGGAGGTATTTAAAAGATGTGCACATGTGGCCCCTATGGACATGGTTTAGTGGTGGACTTGGCTGTGCTGGTTTAAGGGTTGGGCTGTATGATATCAAAGGTCTTTTCCAACCTGAACGGTTCTAAAATTCTATTATTCTAATACTTGAATAGCAAGACACATGTTCAGAGAAATTTCTGATCCTAGACCTCCTCCTCAGGGCAGGGTAAAAAATTATTGAAAAGCTCAGGGTCAAGCTAAGGACAGAGAGGCTCCTCAGTCAGGGGCAAAACAAAGTCACCTTGGGGAAAATTAATTTAATTTATTGCCAATTAATATCAGAGTAAGACAGAAATAAACCCAAACCTAAATGCACCACCTCCTCTCCTCCCTCTCTGCCTCATTCCTATGCTTAACTTCTGACTCTTCTACCTCATCCTCCCTGCCTTGAGCAGTGCAGAGGGATGGAGGAGTGGGGGTTCTACTGAGTCCAACACTTCATCTCTCTTACTTCTTTCTCCTTCCTGAGGAGGAAAGTGTCACCCATGGGCCACAGCTCCTGCCAAAAATACCCACTCATGTTAGTGCTCCTCTCCATGGCTGCAGACCCTGCCAGGAAACCTGCTCCAGCATGGGCTCTCCATGAGTTGCAGCTTTCCTGGGCACATCCACGTGCTCCACAGACTGCAGGGCAATCTCATCTGGTACCTGGAGCACCTCCTCCCCCTTCTTCACCGACCTTAAATGTCTGCAGAATGTTTATTTTCCACTCACTCCTTTCACAGCTGTCGAGCAGTACATTTTACCCTTTCTTACTTACCCCAGAAGTTCTTAGCAATGCTATCCCATGAGCTCAGCTTTGGCCATCTCAGAGCTGGCTGGGGAAATGACTCTGATGTGCAGGCATCCTCTGCTGCCTTTGTCCAGAAACCACCCTTGGAGCCCCCCAGCTACCAAAACCTTGCCACACAAAAACAATACACTTCAAAAGCTGAAAAACTTGTTCTCCTTCTGTGCCCATTGTTTATCTACAGTGAACACGTTTTACTTATTAGAATACATACTTCATCTGTAGCAATAATTGCAACAAAATCCTAGACCCTCCATTTATTTACCACATACTATTTATAGTATAATACATATTTCATGCTTCTTAGAACAGCAGTTTCTTTTCACTTCCATAATAATAACTATGATTACCTGCACTGCAGTAAGTTCCATATTTCGTTTACCCTTGTAGAGCTGCTTAGAATTAGCCCAAGTCCAGCTTCACTGGTAGTTGCTTTCCTTCACTCTCAGTGTTCACACTCACACTTGCCATAAAGCTGTCATCAGCCCAACTGGAAAGTTATGAATTGCTTCACTTGGTTTCATCTGCTCACAGTGGTTACTACTGCCTGATTTCTGTCAAAGTGAGGTTTTTTTTTCAAATCAAGTTGTGAAAAGAAGAAAACCAATGTCATGTTATACAATGCAGTTTTATTTTTTTAATGAAATGCCCTAGCATCATAAAACAGAACATATTTTCTAATCTTGAAGCCAGCAAGATTGGGAAAAAAGAAAAATAAAAGCTGGTTTTCCAATACATAATTTCCATACTAAGATTACATTCAGAGAAAAAAAATCTCTAGAATTAAAATGTAAGCAGACATTACTTACACAGCTCTCTTAAAAATAAACTGGACATGTCATACAACTCACATATGGTGCTTTGCTAGCTTAATATGCTACAAATAGAATTATTCAAATGCAACTATGCAGCTTTTCTATTACCTACGACCTTTAAATTTTATTATGTTGCAATACCTTTATTATTTACTTCACACTTCTTTACCACACTTTACAATGATCTTTCATCCTTTTCTGGTGGCTTTTTCTCAAAAAGGAGACCTTCACTGTAGCTTTCTTTGGAAACACCAAGCGCTCAGTTGCAGATACTCAAATATTCAAAGCATTTCAATATACATTCACAATGATTAAGTCTCCATTTGTCAAGTAGGGGTCTCATGACTTGCTAGTAAACTAATGGAAAGAGCTGGTTAGTGTTTATTCCAGTTCTTGATGATGAGAATGTGCTCTGAACAGCTGCAATGCCTCAAACTCCCTCACTGTCAGTAAGCTGAGTGTGCACCATTACCTCTTGCACAAGAATTACTGTAACTTGGAAGTCTGGGTACTCTCACAATATTCATAGATTACCCACAATAACCATAGGCATTTTTTAAAAAATGACACTTTCAAAAAATATTCACATTTGTAGAACTGCATAATTTCATTTTCAATGGGATGTTAGTTCAAAAGTACTATTTCACTTATTACAAATACAGTATATGTAACACCTGTGTTACAGGTGTCAGAAAAACACTGGATGAATCAACAGTTCAACTCACTGTATTATTAAGGAAAGCAAAGAGCAGTAGTTTTGGAAAAGTATTCAAGTATTTTCCTGAAGTACTATATAACAAAATAAAGATCCTAAACTTTGTATGATTGTACTTGTGGCAAATATAATTTGCAAGTGTTTTTTGTCATATAGAGCAATATGAATAACACTTTGTAGCAACGATACAGAACACAGTTTTGATAACACACAAAACTGGAATGTAAATAATTTCAATAGAAAAAAATAACCTGCCATTTATAACAATATTCAAGTGCTTCAGTAATTAAATGACCAATCACCATGGCTTACACTGATCACATATATGAGAGACATGAAACTAACACAAGCTGGATGACAGAAGTACCAATAAATACACATGAATACAGACTCATCAGCTGTTCGGATGCAAAAAAACCCTCAGATGAAGTCAGTTTTAAAGAGAAATTTAACCTTAAAGAAATACTTAAAAAAAGACAGGGGCTAACTTCTGTCCTCAAAAAAGGGATAAATCTGTACAAGAAGAGCAAAATTTAGCCCCAGCCTTGGACAAAAAACATGTATGTGCCATAATACATAAAACTATATACAATTTAAATAATCACTCCATAGCTCTATATGACAGTCTAATGTTTTTGTTATAAAAACAAATCAGCACAGTGAATTCATGATTTGTCAGATGTCAGTTTCTTCCCTTGGCTTCACAAAGCAAATTATTTTGTTTTATATTTAGTTAAATTAATTTAAGGATTTTCCATCATGAAATCGTATTTCTAAACTTAACACTTAAACATCTTATTTTGCAAAGACATTTTAAAATATGGAGTAGAATGTCCAAAGAATTGTGTACTGAAGAGGGAAGCTTTTAATATATTAATATCAGATATTTTTAAAAACTATAACTTGCTGGTGTTTGAGAACTTACGTTTTCCTTTTCTGTGCCTTCCTGATATTTTATAAGTACTCCTGCAATTTGCTTGCAAGACTTTTCAGTTTCACTGTGTGGTATTTGGTATCATACAAACAGTCATAAAACCTTTTATAATCCCAAAAAGCATGATGCAAGGAAACCTTCGAAGACAGAATATATAGGATGAGGTGTGACCTGTATATAGTTGTGCTTTCATTTTTCAAATATCTGTACACTATTATTGTTATTACTTAAAGCCAGGAATGTGTTTGAATTGCATTGATAAGTTGCAAGGTATTGTCAGAATTACAAAATGAAAGATTTTAATAATAATAATAATAAAAAAGCGAATGACAACACCGTTGTCCAGCATTTAAGCCACATGCAACTACATAACACTCCCAGCAGAAAACATCTCAGACACTGAAAATGTCTTATCTTGGTGCCAGTGGCAGGTCCAACGTTTCATAACATTTAGATATTATTGCAACACAACTACTACATTAGCTCTCTAGAAAAGCACAGAGAATTTATCACTTATCATGAATACATAGATATAGGCCAATCCCATCTTTTCTAACATAACAGATTACATTGCTCCAAGATACATTTTAATGATTACAATGTTTTTTTTAAAAAACGACACAATACAGTAATGTCTAAAATTATAGTGAAGCCATAAAATAAAAATCTAGAAGTTTAAAATACTTGTCAATTTGACTAAAATGCATATTTACTCAATTTCCTTGAGCTTTTATTTTTTCTTCTCCCCATTGGAGGAACAATGTCTATAGTAATTGTTCAAGGCTACTCTGGCTGTGGGCAGCTTCATCTTTACAGTTTTCCTCAATTCCCCTTGCAAACAACTTTATTAACTGGCAGTGAACCCTGAAAAATAAAGAAATCAGTAAGAAATAAATAGGTACCACATATTTAATTCTAATAATCCATTAATTTCAAACAGCTGGACAAAGTTCCTTACACCTGACTACAGAAACCACACCCTCATTTTAGATACAATCCCTGCTAAGAGGGCTGGATGCTTTCATCTATCCTTTTACTCCCCTTGTCCACACAAGAAGTTCTATGGGCACTTAGATGAGCCAATCTTTTACAATATACAGCATTTATAAAACTCACCTTTGGACTGCTACGTGATTATATTTTAATGCAACACACTTGCATGTAAGTATTATGAGTTTGGTTCTCTTTGTTATAAAAACAACAAAAAAACCAAGGAACCAAAACTAATCCAAACAAAAAAAAAACCCCAACAAAAAACAAACAACCAAAAACCCCCAGCAAAACAAAAAACAAAACAAAAGAAGAAAACCCATAAAACCCAACCTTTCAAATTTCACAAATTTCTCTTCTAATTTGATTATTTGCACAATTGCAAAACCCTTTCTCCATATGTGAAGACTGGAGATAAGACTGTGCTGTGTCAAAAACCCACAAAGTATGGGACATACTCAGTATTTCTGTGAGACAAAGATGCTTACTTAAGCTAAATAGGAAAAGCTATTGCCCAGAGTAATGAGGCATTCCACACATTAAAAAGAATCCCTCCAACACCTTCTTCACTTTCAGCACTTTAAACACATAATAACAGTTCCTAGGAAGTAAGTATGCCTTCAAAGGTATGGCCATCCATCTCACTCAGAGTGATCATTTACAACATACATGGCTGCAGTACTCTCTGGAAAGGATTCAAAATGTTAACAAAAATATTTGGGTTTATTATCAGAAGACTGGAATTTGCTATGCACAAGCATCTTTTAGGGATGTCTTTACAAGCATCTTTAAAATCAACAAGAAGGCTTAACGTGCTCTGCTGTATAAACACAAAAATCAAAGTTTACCTCACTTCAATTGCTGAACTATCCAGAGTTTCTCCATCACAATTCCAGGTGCTGTTAACAATATTACAGCAACAGGCTGGATGATCTCTGCAGAACTGACCAAAACGTTTCTTTCCTATGTCCATCACATTGCTTTCGTTGTCTTCTGAAAGCTTTGATGTAAATTGAAAACACTTCACTCGATAAACATCTACAAATGGAAAGTCAAACTACCAAACAAAAAAACAAAAAAACCAAAAAAAAAAAACAAAAAAACAAACAAACAACAAAAAAAAATAAGGCAGTTGCAGGTAAATACAGTTGATGGGTAAAGCATCTTAGCATGCAGCATTTTGTACTCAAGGAAAGTCTGTCCACTCCAGTTTCATGGGCCTGATATTTTGGGCCTTAGAGATTTTAGCCTCCTGGTAGCTGCTAACTCCTTTCCCAAGGGAAAAGTTTCTTACAAAAACTTCTTCCCAAAACAATCTTGTCAAAACCCCTATCCTTTCTCAGGTGATGTTTGCCTTTTTTGTTCTCAGAGAGAATTGCACGTAGGCCTCCCGTGTGGTAGGCAGGGACTTTCAGCTACTACACTACTGGGAAAGATGTTGGCAGCTACCAGCAGGTTAAAATCTCTAAGGCCCAAAAATACCAGGCTCACATCATTTTCTAGAGAAGTTTAGCTTAGGTATACATAGTATTTGTTCTGAATAACTGCACAAGTCAAAAACGATAAAGCCAAAATGAAACCTGACTTCTCAATGGTCACTGTATAGTGCCTATTGTAGCAAGACTGCATAACAAAAGCTGCATGGAAAACCATCCCACCCCAGCCTCCAGACTGAGGCCCTGGACTGCAAGCTGATGAGATAAGACAAAGTGACTCAGGTCTGGACTGGGGAGGAGAACACATTCCCAGGAGGATTATGCCCAGCATCTTTGGGGTGGAGAGCACAGCCCCAGGGCTATCAGCTGCCAGGCTCAAACAGACCCACACATCAAAGAGGGGAAGAGGAGAGGATCTGGGTGTGTGGGGAAAAAGCCTCTGCTCAGAAGCAGTGACCACCCACCCCACCCGCTGTGAGAGGAGCCCAGCTGCAGGGGCCCTTCACCCCGGGAAAGGCACATCCAAGGGACATCCACACAGGGACAGCACAGGGGGTGTCATGGCCCATCAGAGGCTGCCCTCAAAGGAGTCCCCAGATCCTGCACCAGAGAACTGCACATGATGCAAAATGATGCAACAGATCCACAGTCTCGCAAGGGACAGTGTCAAACCTGCACCCTTTGGGGGAGGCACCTGGGTATTCCCACCTGCCCAAATGTGTATCAATCCACTGGACTCTATGCTTTTCAGCAGGGGACCCATACCACCAAGAAGGCCAGATGGAGGAAAGCAATTCCATGGAAGGGTGGTAAGTTTCTACTTAATCTGTCTTTGTCACTCCCATGTGACTCGCCATCCCTTTTTTTTTTATTTCTCTCTATCCTTTCTTTCTTTTTCTTTGCCTTTTTTACTATTAAATAAAAGATATCTCTTTTTTTGGTATCAACTTCTAACCTCACTTGATTTTAATGAAGTTTGGGGTGTATTTTGAACCTTCCTGGGTTTGATCCGTTTTATTGACAGAGACTTAGTTTTTTTGCTCTTCTGTGCTTAGACTGGATCGGAACACAAAGTCAGAAAGGTTTTGATTGTATCTTTGCACCATCCTGAGGACCTGTTCAAGTACAGTCCTTCAGACACACAGGTTTTTCTGAAAGTCTTCTGCTTTTGCACTTGGAACAACGCCCTGAAGGTGAGAATTCCATGGCAGTGTGAGCCCTTTACCTCTCAAGTCTTCCCTCAGCCTCTGTGATCAAACCACAGAGCAGGGGGCACTTGAAAATAATAGAAGGCAATAGTATTACATTCCAAAAAAACAAAAACAAAAAAACCTAGTGAATTTAGCTAGAAAAAGCAGGTCAATTAGAAGACTGCTCCTCAAACCAAGAAACCAAGACTGCAGATCTACACTACAATATTGAACAAATGCTTTAGAACAGGCATCATTAATTGAAGGGACAATAAATTAGATGCCCTCATCTTGCCCTGAAAGCAACTCAACAGATACAGAGCTAACTATTCAGCAAGCTGCATGGAATACAGACAGGCCATTTAGTAAATGCCATGGAGTATGTCCGTGTGTATCTACAGGAAGGGGATGGCAGGGAACCAAATATGAAGAAAGTTTACTCACAAACCAGTTTGTAGTGATGTACAGTCACCCTTTCCTTCGTGGGTTTTTTTTTTTCCCATTTCCTTAAGTTTTCAAGAAGGGTTTCACAAGAATGGTTTTTATGGTGGACACTAACCTGAGCTCAGGAGATACGTACAACACTGCATTTAATCTCCACTGCAAAACCAGCATATCTCAGAGAGAAATGGGAAGCATTGGAAAGGAAATGGCCACAATGACAATCAGAAAATGAAGAGATGGAGAGACCTCTTAGGTCTTAACTTCCCTCAGCTTTTAATCATAAATGAACTGTGAGATCATCAAGCTCTGTGCTTGGAAGCAGTAGCTCCTGGACCTAAAGGGGCTCACTAAACAGTGTGCTGGTCCAAACTGCTCAGATGCACAGGTGACAATGGCTGCATTGTCACCTGTGTCTATGCAAAGAGCACCTGAGCTCTCATGCCTCAAGCCTAAACAGAATGCTGTCCCTTGATAAATGCTACAGCCAGTTTGAAAGGTAGCGAGGGATGGCTTCAAATGGTCAAAAATATCAAGGGAACAGTGAGTGAGAAGGAGTGAAGGAAAGAGGAGGAAATTGAGAACAGTGGGAAGGACGAATATGGACACATTCACAATGTGGAAATAAAGGAAAAAGAATCTATACTAATTATTTCACAACAGAAGAAGACTAGCATCATAAACATGCAAGATTTGTTATTGCTTTTATGCACTAGATATGACATTCGTCCATTGCTCAGATAATTTCCAGAAGATGTTAGTAATATAAGGTTGTGACAAATATTAAATATGTGTAGTCACAGTCATAGCTCTATTTCAAGAGATATTACGATCCAAAGCAGTGATGAATCTTCTCACCTGACAGCTACAAGACATGCAAGAAATAATTTTGAAGCTGAATGCATAAAGCTCATATCCTGGTCACTTATATGTAGTAAAATACTGCTAAAAGCCTGCAGTTTACAATCATATTGCAGTTCTGCTAACTTTCTTCTAAATCACATCTTTATACAGTTCACAAAAGCGATTTATTATTCTTCACCACATCTACCCCAGCTATTCATGCTGTGAGTAGTTTTTCATGCTATGAGCAGTTTTTCATGACAACTACATGAGGGCACAGTTATGATAAAATAACTTTAAATATTGTTCAAACAGCAAATACACAGAAAATGTTACAAAACTGAATTCAGTTGGCAAAAGAGGAATTTTGTTAGATTGCTGTGGCCTAGGAGATGACCGATAAAATGTTTTGAGCCGCCTTTTCTTTTTTTTCATGGTACACATTCTGAGATTGCATCACCCAAAATGTATAAACTTCTAAAAAACAAACAAACCTGCTTTATAGCTATTATTTCTGTCCTATAAGAATACCAATATTTACAGCTTTGATGGACTCTCTATAATTCACTGTAAAAAAGGAATACACACCTGGTCATCTTGGTTTGTGTGTCTGACAAGATACCGCAGAAAATCAAATCTGGAGCATTTCCGAACTAGAATGAGGTCTGCTGAGCCATCTGCCAAATGAGCTGCTGGTGAAAGACCTTTCGGACTTCGTGGACAGGCACAGCTCATATTTACTGCATTGATAGCTAGAAATTTCCCTTTTATAATCTTCCATTCTTCTTCACCTTCTGAAACACACCAACAAAGACGAGGAGAGAGGTAATCGTTTGATCTACTCACAAGAATACTAAAAAGCAATCAACAGCAACTTAAAAGTATTCCCTGGGCATATTCATGTACTGTCAATAAATATCTAAAATAAACTACATTTAAAAATTATATTTTTAAGTATCTGTTTTTCCTACACTAACAGAGAAAGTTGCTTTCTCCCTTCAGACTGTGACTATCTCCCATAACTGCTTGCCTGTTCTGGCATATGCATGTCAAATTCAGGGTCAGTGCTATTTGGGAAAACCTGCAAAGCCATAGAAGGGGAAAAGACAGAGACAAGTTACAACTCTTGTAGTGTGAAAGTTCAGAGGGATTAATTAACTTTTTTCAATTCTATTTTTGCTCTTCAACTTGTTAATCTTAAATAAACAATGATGCAAAGATTGTAGCTCAGTATTTGATTTCTAGCAATATTCCTCTACTGCCTCAGTGCAGCAACTTAATGTTTTTAAAAAGTCAAAGGGAAGGGATGAATCAGTGTGTGGCAAGGACCAGCAGGCAGCACATCAGGAGTCTGCCTCCACTCTAGCTCCAAATATCCCAAGATTAGAACTATTAACAGAGTGAAATGTTCCTGTGTGCAAATCTTCAGAGATTTCTGGAAAACAACACAAAGCCACTTTTCAATACCTTGCAACTCTGTTGGAGATTACGTCTAGACTGAGTTTAAATGTGTGCTGGCTTTGATACTACCGGGAAGCAGAGGAATTTTCTAGAACAAAGAAGCATTGGCAGGCAATGCAGAGTTGTTGCCTAAACTGTATTTTCTTGAATATGGATAAAAATACATGAAAAATGCCTTTTTTAGTTTTAGATTACACATAATTGTCTTCCTTCTCCCAATAACAAAAAGCCAAAAAGCAGCCATAACACTCTTTTTCTCCTACCAATATAAGTGGACTCATTTCAAATGAACAATTTCACAGCAGTAATGACTGCAGGATAGACTATGGACATACATGTTGCTCTAAGACTGAAGCTCCTGTCTAAGAGTGAAGTGCCATTAGGGGTAAAATTAAGGAGTGAACAAAAAATGCTTAAGTTTATTCATGTAAACAAGGTAGAGATTTTGAGGAATGTAAACTGGTATGGACTTGAACCTTTAACATTATTCAGTTCCCCACATTTTGGTTAACTTACAGTGATTTTCAAGGTGCTTTTCTGGTAGGATTACAGATATGTTTATGCTATTTATTTCATGTCCTGAAATTCTGATATTCCCTACTGTCTCAGTTCTAATAACTTCATGCTTACTTTTGAGACTCAGTATTACAATTGTCTAGGTTATTTTGAACCTGAAGTCTACGATGCATTCATTTTGAATAGACATCTTCCAAGATCTACATATCAGGAAAAATAAAAAGAAAAAAATTGTTTCCTAAGTATTTTATGGTTGTTCTTCACTCTTTGAACTTTTCTTGTTTCCGAATTATTTGAGACTTTTTACTATCCACTCTCTAGTAACAGAATCAAGAAAACCAGGTTTCCAGAAAAAAACATGTAGGCTTATAATGTGACAAAAGACTTTAGGAAAACAAAAAACGTTTTAATTTTTCCATCTAGACTACACCCTCTATCTCCTGACAAAAATTCAGAAATAGCAAGGGAAAAAAACCACAGATTTTAAATTCAACCTTTTTGCTTCATTTGCCAGAGTGCTTTTTAGTATTGCTTGCTTTACTGTTGATCTTTTTATGTCGCTTTCAAACATGACACTACCGAGAGAAGTAATTTAAATCGGATTCAAAATGTGCATCTTAAGAGAGATGAGACATACCTAAATGTCAGACTATGGAATGACTGTTCAGGCTGCAGGCAAATGACAAGACCCTGCTCTGGGATGAAGATAACTGAACAGAACATAAACTGCTGGAACTGAAAACAACAGGCATTTTCTGATACACAAACAACAAAATACAAACATCTCCCTTTACTAATAAATCCTTTTGCTGTTTCTCTGAGAAGCATTAGTAATTTAGTCATCAGTGTGTCTAGATATGTATTAACATTTAAAATATCCTCACTATAGTAAATAAGTCACAAAATTACTTAAGGTAAAATGCTTATTTATGTTACTGTAATAGATGGTTTTCATCTGGTATAAATCTCAGCATGTTACCCAAGAACACCTTCACTGTTCAAAGTAAGAATAAAGTCAGGGTTTCAATCACATTTTAAATGAACAACTGTTTTTGTAAACATTTTGCAGTGTGTGTCACTGTAACAGCACAAATTATTTGCTCAAAATATCCTACAGTAAGGCAGTCATAAGCAGGGAGTGCATAAGTGGCACTCATTTCAATGGCCTATTGTGTACACACACTCCAAGTTGCTGGAATCAGCATAAAGTACTAACACTCAACATTTACTCAGCACATGCACGGAGACTCCTGCACAATACAAAGAAATATGTTCAGCAACAGCCAATCAAGCACCCTTCTACACTTATCTGAATTGTACATAAACCTAGCAGGTACAATGAAAGAGTCAGCCAAGACACCCTGCTGAGTGAAAAGCTTATCTGAAGCGGAGATTTAAAATCCTTTCTATTGTGAATCAAAAGTAGCTATTGTATTGTTTCCTCACCAGTACTGCATGGTTAAGAGACTGGACTGCAAACAAAGCCAGCTACTAGAAACAGAATGGAATGAAGTAAAAAATGTCCTACATAGTCAGCTGCTTAATGTCATCTGCAATGTTGGCTAAAACTCTCTGGATTGGTAACTAACTGGTAGCTTTCTAGTAGCTCCTTTGCTGGATGAAAGGAAACAAAAAAGCAGATTTAAAAACATTTTAAACAGTTGTTTAAAGGAGAGGAAAGAAAAGTTATGCCCATTAGAAAAAAACCCTACATAAGTGCACAGGGAAATGTGGAATGCAGAAATGCGGAACACGGAAAAAAAGAGAATAAGTATAGCATAACTAGAGAAAGAAGACAGAAATCGCATTTATCATTTAAAGTGAGTATTGGTGGGATGTTGTACAGAAATCTTTTTAATCCTGATCCATTCTAAAAATTATCTTAATGAACTGCTTCTTTATATAACACCTCACAGTTTATCCATTCAGTCCTTCTCACAAAAACCCATCACCCTAGCTCACAGAATATTACTGGACACACTGAAATAAACAGGTAATTAGTATCATTTGATCAGAATTTTCTGAGGTTGGAGTGGAGAAGATACCTTACATGTGTTTCACAGAATCACAGTATCATAGAATCATCTTGTTTGGAAAAAACCTCTAAAATCAGAGTCAAAATGTCAATTTTGCACCACTAAACCGTATCTGCCCAAGTGCCACATTTATGTGTCTTCTGAACCCTTCCAGGACACCTTCCATGGTTAGCCTTTTCCAATTCTTGACAACCCTTTCTGTGAAGAGGTTTTTCCTAATATCCAACCTAAACCTTCCCTGGAATAATTTCAGGTCATTTCCTTATAACCTGGAAGAATAGTGAGAACCCCACAAGGCTACAGCCTCCCTTCAGGCAGTTAGAGTGTGACGAGGTCTCTCCTGAGTCTCCTTTTCTCTAGGCTGAACACCCCCAGCTCCCTCAGCTGCTCCTCACACGACTCCTGTTCCAGAACCTTCACCACCTCTGCTGCCCCTCTCTGGACATGCTTCAGCACCTCAATGTCCTTCTTAAACTGAGGGCCCCAAAACTGAACACAGGATTCAAGGTGTGGCCTCACTAGTGCTGAGTAGGGGGAGATGACACACACGTTTTCTGTAAACTGAAAGAAACAATGGACTATCAAGTAACTCTAAATGTTTAAAAAAAGCAAAATGCATACACACTTAAACTGCTATCTTCTGAAAATGAGTAATTTGTGTAATACTATCACATTTTACTTTTTTTGACAAATTACCTTCATGTTTTAATCCATGTTCCTTGTTCTGTTCTGCCAGCTGTTTCTCACTTTTCTTACAAATGTGACATCTGAAAACAAAAATACCATTCAATTCCCGAAAGTCCTCCACTATTATTAATATCAACTTTTTTATTTTACCCAGCCATTACAAGATCCATCCCCATCACAAGATGCACCACAGCACTGACAATCCTCACGTGGCATGAATCATCATAGCCCTGCAGGCAGTGCAGTTATTTAAGTACAGTTCTAAAGATTACTGGATGTCAGAGGTAGCAGCAGCAGAGAGCCACACGATCACACAGGTTGGAAAGGATCTCTGATGTAATCAAAGCTGGTCTCACAGCAGAGCTCAAAGTTGGTCCTACAGGATCAGGATATTCAGTGTCTTATTCAGTTGAGTTTTGAGGATTTGTGAGGGTAAAGTCTACAGACCTCTGGGCACCTTGTTCCAACATTTGACTGCTCTAACAGTGAAAGACACTGACATACTGGACACAATCCATCTCAAGTGCTGAGTGCAGGGGAAGAATCATTCTTGACTGTTGACTTCCCTCCTGTTTAGAAAATTCAATATAAGGTGGGCTTTTCTTGCTGCAAGGACATACTTCTACTCAAGTACAGCTGTTGCTCACCAGGATCCTTAAGTTATTTTTGGCAAAGCTGCCTTTGATCCAGTCAGTGCCCAGTCAATATTCTTGCATGGGACAATTCCACCCCAGGTACAGGACAGCTACATCTTCTGAACTTCAGGAGATTCCTATCAGCCATTTCTTCAGTCCATGAGGATCCCTCTGAATAGCAGCACCGACTTTCAAGATAAACCACATCTTCCATCTGGTATCACCCATAAAACTGCTGGGAGCACACTTTTTGAGACTGTCCCAGTCATTAATAAGGATACTACACAATATAAGGCCCAATACTCCCAAGGGACAGCATTGGTAGTTGTCTGCCAGCCAGACTTGTCATTCACAACTTTTCTAGTAGTCCAGCCAGTTATTCACCCACTCACTTACCTAGTCCACACCTCATCGACTTAGTTTTAAGAATACTACAGTAAACAGGACCAAAGGCTAAAGTCAAGGCATATAAAACATCCAGTTTCCCCTTCATCCAGGAGCTTGGGGACCTTTATGGCCTGGGGTGAGACTACATTAGTGAAAAATGGGGTAAAGGAGTAACTTTGCAGCCTTTTCAATATATCTTATCACTATGTTCCCCATGCCACTTAGCAGCAAACCCACAGCTCCTTCAGTCTTTTGTTATGATCAGTATATTTAAATAATCCCTTCATAAGAAGCAACACCCTTCACATCCCTCACTGATTTCAACTCTGCCTGAGCTTTGGCTTTCTCAGTTTCATTCCTTTATGTTTAAACAATGTCTTTTGTGTTCTTCCACAGTAATCCATTCCACTTTCACCTTGTCTTTATTGCTCAGCTCCTTGCTCATCCAAATTGCTTATCTACCCTCATTATTCAAGTTTCTAAGTATCAGAATGGATTGTTCTTGAACTGTGAGGAGGTACCAACTAACTCTCCTACGCCTCTTTGTACTCCAGAACAGTTTCCCGTGGAAGACTTTCTACTCCCACAGTCATCACTGCCAAAACTGCCCTCAACCATCACATCCCCCCTTTTTATCTTCTGTAGCAAAGACTGGCAGAACAGCTGTTCTAGCCAGCCTGTCAATCACCTCATTACCACACTCCAGGATTCTCTATATTGCTTGTGCCTGGCCCTACTGCCCTTCTAGCAATTATCAGGAAGTAAAAACTCCCCTGTGAGGCACCAGGCATTCCTTACTCCATCTCTGAGACCTGGATGGCAGCTTTCTCCCTCTGGAGCCTCCCCTGCATCAGGGCACCTGATGGGTTGGGATAGTTGCTCCAGCTGATAGCAGAGTCTGATCTCTAGTGTGTCACAGCACTAGCACAGCAGTCTTATTGTTTCTGGACAAAGTTTGTGGCTCCTCTGTATCCTGCTGTGTTGTTTGGTGCTGTGACAAGTACTTGATTTCTGATAGCTAAATTCATATACAAAGAAGAATAATAAATACTAGTGCATAACTTCAAGCAGGTAAAAGCAAAGAGAAAGGAAAGAGCACTGAGAGATTAAAACAGGCCCCCTGACTAAAGAAACAAATGAAGAATATAACACAGAATTCATACAGCTTCACAGTAGTGTACAAAGAAACAGGTTAAAACAGGCTGATTCCTGAGAGGACTTGTCCTCAGGAGAAGCCATGCCAGCTGTTGTTACAGCACTAAAAGAACTACTAAAATAGATACAGTTACAATGTGAACACTTGAAAATTTCTGAATTATTATTTCCATTTGTAGGAGCTACAAGGCATCCGGATTTTTGATTTCTTAGTAGTAACACAGCATAGTATCCTCAGCATCTTGTAACTGTGCAGTTATATTCGGTTTCACTTAAAATTGAGGGAGGAAGAGAACCAGCTAACAAAATTTTATTAGATTTTTGTTTAATGACCTGATAAAATGAGATGTTCTTTTTAATGAGTCAATAATTGTTTTTACAAGCTTATCTCTTTTAGAGTAAGTGTTTTCATATTAAAACCAACAGTTCTGTAACCTCTATTTATGTACAGGCCTTTATAAATAGTTCACACCAAATACCCAGAGATAAACATCAGCCTACCCCGTTCTGCAGCTCTCTTTATCCCGTGGAGATCCGTGTATGTGTTTTGCTGGTTGATAAGCAATTGTTCCTTCATAATAATGATGAGAAAGAAAAGTCTTGAAGCCTACATAAAAAAGACATTATTCAGCATTAAGTCCCTATAAATACACATGGCAAACATCTATGCATACATTCATTGATTTTTCCTCTCCTTCCTTCCCTAAGGACTGCAAAACAATAGTAGCCCTCCTAAAACTCAGAAGTCTTTTTCTTACGAAGTTTTAGGCTGTAAGGAACAAGAAAATACTACAGAACCCCTCCAATGTTTTAACATTTGTCACAAGTGCCATTATTTCACTTGACATATTTAAACACCTAAAAAAATTAGTTATATACCACTGCTGAATCTTAAAATTGGCCTGCACTAAAATTCTCCTCATGCATCTTCTTTCCCTAGCACAAGATAAAACAAACAAGGCAAAAGACACTTTCCACTAGCATAGGATTCATCCAAATATTAGGTAACAAGATTAAATCACTCATCTCTCCCTAATGAGTGCTACAACAAGGAGAAAATTAACAATTCATTCCATCAGCTGAATGTTCAAGACAGACAAGTGCCTATCTTGAAGTGACTAAAAAGAAAGTCAAAATGATTAGGACAGAGAAATTATTACTTTTTAGGCCATTTTCAATAGGTGGTACATATTCAACACAACCTTATTGAGCCCACTCTCAATGTTACAGAGCTTTATATAACATGATCCAGTATCCTTGGTACTACAAGGAGTTTAAAATCGGGTTCAGTCTGTTTCTGGTATTTACAAGCTTCAAAGAAGGTTGGTTTGGAGAGAGTAAACCAACTGCTCCAGTATGTTTACATGTTGACAAAAGAATACAGTAATTAAAACAATTACCTGAGTAGTCATATCTCATTGGACCCATCCACCGCTTCTTCTCACTATCCTTTAATATATCTCCATAAAAACCATAACCCAGCAATGACACAGAGTATTTCAAAAATGTGTTGTTGTGATGTACAGAAGAGACATCAAGAGGCTGGCAGTCACCTATGAAGATTAGAAGTGCAAGAGTCTGTCAAGCCTTATTTTATTTGCAGCTGCAATCATGATGGCAAGTCATTAAAAATAAAATACATACTGCATTAATGTCAACATATATGTCATAAATGCATACACTTCTTACATATGAAGAAAAGAAAAAATTATTTTTAATACTAATTTAATCTCCTACTTTAAAAGCATTAAACATAAGTGAGAAGATATGTATGCTCAGTATGCTAAAAATGTAGCATGAAGAATTGACACTCCTTTACCCCCTTGCAGCGGTAGGAGGGGATAATCACAGAACTATTTAGATTGGACAAGGTCATTGGGATCAATTCCAACTGTTAACCCAGCCCTGTCAAGGCCACTATTAAACCATGTCCCTAAGGGCCACATCTACACATCTTCTAAGTATCTCCAGGGAGGGTGAATCAACCACTTCCCTGGGCACCCTGTGTCAATGCTTGACAGCCCCTTTTCCCTAAGCAGACTGATTCAGTATCTCCTGTACATCTCCTGAATGCTACTTAAACCTCTGTGTCACACTATGAGAGGATAACTGAAGCTGGAAGGAGCCTTTGGAGCTTCCCCATCAAACCTTCCACTCCAACCAGGTTCAGCTATGAGGTCAGGTCAGGTTACTCGGGGTTTATCCAGACAAGTCCTGGAAATCCATAAGAACTAAGAGTACATCCTTTCTCTGATGTCCTCCTCATGCAAGCTTTGCAGTGATGGTGGGAGTTGTGGGGCTGGGTATTTTTGCTTGTTTGGTATTTTGGAGCTTTTTTAGTTTCACAGGGACATTGGACCAGATGATCCACTGCAGTCCCTTCCAACCTGACCCATTCTGTGATTCTGGGACTTAATAACAGAACTAAAATAGTTGATATCCTAAAGCCACATCTTTCTAATCCTAGTCCAAAGGCATTAATCCACAGATGCTCTAGAGTTAACTAGAGGTCAGTAAGAGAAGCAGATGTGTAAATCTTTGCAACACGAGATCCTAAAACTGCAACTGTGAAAATACTCAGTAATGATATCAGAAGGTAGCATAACCCTAACTTGGCCAGGGAATATTGAATGGCCCAGGACATCTGGACAACTAGCACAAAATACTACCATTCAAGCGTATGTGCATTTCTCAAAGCTTTCTCAAAAATAGATATATGTAATATAGAGAGAGATATAGTCCAACAACTGATGCTGCTTATTGCATTTTACTATTTTCAAAAGAATAATAGAATTCAAGAAACCTTTAGCACAACATTTTTGAAATATTATGATCCCTTGAAAACAATGAATTACTGAAGAGAAAGCAATTAATTTTTAACCTCCTGTATTTCAAATCAGAGACTTAAATCCCAGAAAAAAACTTTGTATTTCAACTCGGCCATTATATTCAGATTATATTTCACAGACATAAAGAAAGAACTAAATGAAAATAGTATTTTGGGCTATTTTCATCATTTTTGCAACAAAACAGCAAACTGCAACCACCCACCTACAATAATATGAAGAGCTGAAGTTACTGGATCAGAAATGCCAACAGTTGAATAGCATATGCAATCTGTTGATCCTGAAAAAGAAAAAAATCTAGGCATCAATTTGTATCTTTGCAAAACAAGTATTATTGGCACAGTCCTCCAAATAAAAGCATTATGTTCCTTTGGTTAGCTCCTTTCTATTTTATGGAACAAAGTAAATAGAGGGATACTGTATTATTATTTTTATTATTCAAACTGTAACATTCCCCCTCCATGAATACAAGTTATTGCTCTCCCTACAAACTACAAAAATTTCACAATATAAGCAATAAATATACATAGCAGTTAGTGAAGGGAAGTAAGTTGATGTACACAGAAATTTTCATGATTACTGCTTTTATATCAAATGAGGCAAGCATACATTGATTCTCCTCTGTTTAAGATTTCTTGCTCATTGAGATCTCATGAAAAGAGAAATCAACCAGTCTGCTGTTTTTTTGTGGTAGTGATCTGATGTCCAGGATGCCATCTTATACCAGAAATTTTTGCTCTGTTCTATTTGAAAATAAGTAAAAATACTTGCTTTCAGGAATTAGTTTCTAGATAGGGTAACAAAATGGATAGGGATATACCTTTACAGTCTTGATGCAAAATACCTACAAGAAGAAAGGGGGAAACTTTAGGTTTCACCTATATGCTGTTTAGAAATGGACAATTCTCTCTGTTCCCTATAGAAAACAAGAGCCTAACATAGGGATCTGGTTTCTACTCTGCAGAAGGGACTTGGAATTTAATCCAGACACTCAGAAGTGTATCTGTTGCAGAAGCTAACTTTGAGTTTATCTTACATTTTCTCCCATCCCTTCCATGAAACTGAATTCCTTCAAAGTTAAGGGTAGGTATCTGAAAAGATAAACTTTGCCCACATATGTTTTCAGATTTCCTACCAATATATTAGGAGCAGCTCAAAAACAGCATACTTGATTTCTGAGGCCTTATCAAATTGAAATAGAAACTAAAAATGGAAGAATGTGCAACCATTATTTAAAAAACACGTTCAGTTCTTCTTCACTTTGGAAACAGTCAGGGCATTAGCAGTTAAGAATAGGAGCAAAGAAAATCCTTTTCTTTTCAGAAAACTGACACCACTTCCCTTGCCTGTGAATGGCACAACAGAAGCTTCTACCAATGTAAATGCTATGCAGAAATCTGCTACAGTGAACAGGCAGCAGCTCCAGGAGCCAACTAAAGAGAATATAATAGAACAGCAGAACAAAAGACTGTGTGACTAAACACATCTCTTGCTACAAGGCTGAGGTACAAGAAGGTGTCAGTGTACCATTACAGGCACATGCCATTGCAGGACAGAGGACTCCAATTTCCCTCAGTATCACAGCAGATGAGGTACACAGATGATGATCTCGTGTCACATTTAAAGTTCTACAGCAGAAAATCTTAAGTGGACTTCTGAAGCTGAAGCTATACTTTACTGCCAAGTTTCATATTGTCTCCTATGCTCATGAACAGAAAATTCTGACTACTTTTGAAAAGAAAAACAAACAATCACTGAGAGATCTAACCTAAACTTCTACTGCTGAATGTACAAGCCTAACACTTATTCAACATTTTTCATTTCTTTCAGCTTTGTGTGCATTCTGCTCCTAGAACTACCTCAATCACATTTGTCTTGATGTAAAATGGAGCTTTCAAGCAGTTTTACACTACAGATGGGAGGAGAAGAGGGGAATTCATGCAAGCTACATTTCAACACTGGAGGCTCATCTCTCTATGATCTTCTATATTCAGTTAAAAGCTGATTCATCTGTTTGGCAATTACACAGAACTTATTTTCATTTCTACTCATTAACTACCAAGGAAGGGCTAAAATTGAAACTTAATTTCAATTTAATTCCAAATTAATTCTGAAATTCTAAAATGGGAGACTGGGAAACATAGCAATAGCAAAACTGATGGTTTCTTTCCTCTTGGAGCTGGTAGGATGGAGCAACAAAACCAGTGACCTATTGACATGGATGTAACTACTACGGCACTCCTCACACACATGAAAAGAGAATGTAACTTGCCTAACACCACATCGAGCATGAACTTCTTTAAAGGCCAAAGAAATGTTCATGATGACTAAGGGTTTGAATCCTTTTGAATACTTAAACAAGACTTCTACATCCTTAGCTGGATCTTCACTAGATGTGGAATTTACAACAGCTGAAACAGCACTCCTAACAGATGCACACACACAAACCCATCAAAATCTGGGTTATTTCATCAGTACAAGTCCAATATGAAAAACAGGATTAGAATGTAAAAATAGCTTGAATAACATCCCATGATTAATATCTTAGGATTGCCAGAGTACTCAGTTTGGGCAAGAAGCTTCCCACAGAGCATGACTCTTGACTAATGTTAGTGGTGGCTATTGTGCACTCTGGCTAAACCAACAGAAAAATTATATACATACTCTGCCAGATTTTCTTTGGGGATTTTTAAGGGCAACAGCCTGAGTGAAGGAACATAAAAGAGATTTTTATGGGTTGCAAAGAATTACATGCAAATGTGAAGAAAGTAGTTGGACTGCTTGCTAACTGGGTCTTAATTCACTTACAAGACAGAAAAATATTCAGTATAGAAACTAATTATTGCATTGGTTTGCTAGTAGAGAAGAAAATCAACATGCAAAGCAATGATTAAGTTTCAGGTTAAGAAACATTTGTCTGAATTCTTCCAGCTAAAGAAAGCTTTCATCCCAGATACTTTGATATTAAGAACTTACTGAAAACATGAAATATGCAGAGGGCACTTGTTTTTGTTAAAGCAGGTATAATTACTTTGAATCTTTACCATACATCACTCATTTTCACCAAAGTCTGTTTTTTTATTAGAAGGTATCATACACCCACATAATTGCTATACAGGCAAGTTCTTCTGTGTTTTCTTCTGCAAGTATGGAAAATGCAATATTGTATACAAATACATTTAATGACATAAAAATTAGGAAATCCTTCCTTTTAATTAATCAGTCACAAGGAGGAATGATCAAGATATTTATGAAAGTATGAAAGAGCAGGTACTCTGCATAAGTAAGTTTTGATAAAACAATATTAAAAAAAGCAAAAGGAGGGACTGCATTACACAGAATGTACTACAGCTAAACCACGTTTGCATGTGAACATTGTTAGATATTTGTGAGTAGACAAGTCATGCAGACAGGTACACTCAGACACCACTTCACAAGTTTAAACTGGTTTAAACAGAACTACCAAAGTGGTTAAGCAAAATCAGATAATTTGCTGGTTGTATGGAAAAGTTCATGACATTGATTGGTGGAGTAACAACAGACAATCAAAGTGCTAGACTTAATAATCTGAATCATGATTAAACTAACTCACAATCAAAGTTCCATAACCAAAACACATGCACAAAATATTCCTTTTTATGCCTTCTTTGATGGAAAACTAAACAAATTACAAACAATTGAAGTACTCAATCAAGCAGGTGACAGAAGCAAGTCAGCTAGATATTGATCCTATGGAAAACAGTGAATTTAATAAAGAGATAGAAATACTTCTAGCACTCATAAGCATTGCTCTGTGTGAGATACACTTGACAGAGGCAGGTGCTCCCAAGGCACCCACAGAATCCTCAGACAAATTAGTGCAAGGAACAGTATTTGTAGTAAAAACAGGTAGAACAGCAACTTCAGTGGGGTCTCACATTTTAGCAGAGATTTTGTGAATCCATAATCCATGCAGTCATCGCACAGACAAAATGTCAGGTAAGGTGCCCTAATGACAGAGTAAATGCATGCTTTTGGATGAAACAGCATTTTGCAAAATTCTACATAACCACTTTTCTGAGAAGTGATTTTTAAATGAGAAGGAGCTGGCACATTCAAAAGTAATGGAAGAAGCTACTGCTACAAGGAGAGATGAAGGGTGTGGGCTTACACCTATGTACCTACTCAAAGTTTTATACATCTTCCTTTCTGCAAACAGAAACCAAGAAATCAAGTTTAACATCTGCAGAACAACAGACTGGCTGAAAAAGAAACAGTCCAGAAAGACTTTGGTGTAAGACTTTTTGGTAGATAATTACTTCAGCTTAAGTTCAGTAACACAGGACAACAAAATGGAATTAATCTAATAATAGCAGATTTTAGAGATGAAATAAACATCACAGGAATAAGTAATATTGACTTCCTTGTCTTCATGGCAGGCCCACTATATTAAATGCAGTATTTAGTCCTAAGGCTTTCATTTCAAGAAGTTTAATGGATTTAAAATACTGAAGGATGAACATAAAATGTGCACTTCAAATTTCAAAGTGGATATACTCAACTTTGAAATGAGATGCTAACTAAATGGCAAAGATCATTAAATATGACAAGCATTGTAGCTGAGAAGGCTGAGAACAGATCACTTGGAGTAATTAAACAAGAAAGATAGCTTTTATTGCTATGCTTTAACACATTTATAAGATAATTTTTACACTCTAAATGATAGTGGTATGAATCCAGTCACACTTCACAACTTGAATCTATTTTTTAAGTTTGTGAATGAATCCATCTTTTTCCTGTATTACATTCATACAGGAAGCCTATACTGTCTGTAGAATTCTTAACTTCTACAGTGACACATTAACACTCTGATTATAATACTGCATCCTTCAATCCTAAACATTACAGAGCAGACCACCATAAAGTGATCAGGATACACTAGAAGACTAAAATCACTACAGTTACTAATTTTGTGTCTATACTTTACTCAGTATTCCCAAGTGCTGCGATTTTCCCCTACAGTGGGTTGCAGACTTGGTCTTTGCAATGAATGCAGTACAACACAGTATAACTACACAGACTGAAGTGGGATTTTTTCCCTATCTGCTAAGATCATTAAGAGTATTTAATCTAGTAAGTTTTTAAACTAAAAAAGAACAGCAGTTGACAGCTTTGTCCTCCTATTACACTATGCAAAGTGTAATAAGAACAGCAAATTTGACTTACTCCAGAGGGTGCAATTTTAATGCTAAAACATGTGGATGAAACCTCCAATGTCCAAGTTGTATCAGGAATGATTCTCTGTTTTTAAGTTTGGAGACATATTATTAGTCTGAATGCAGTGAAACCACACGGCTGAAAGTGCTTTTAACGCTCATAAGAAATAAGTAGCTTTTAAGGCCGAGAGGAAGAAATAACCAAGCAGAGGTTTTCAGAGATGCATGACAGCCTCTAAGTACTCTTAACAGCAAGTCCATCTACAATGGTGAACAGCCAATTTCCACTGGCAGATTTGAAGAAACTAAGAGAAATTCAGAAGTTAAAACTGCCATTCGAGTAAAAGTTTTTTATCCATGTCAACAAAACCACAAGTTATTTCACAGAAATGTTCCATAATGCATAAGAATAAGTGATATTTTTCAACCATAAGATATACTAAGGAAAGAGGCTGTTGGGAAACTGACAAAACTGTTCAAAGAAAAGGAAAAAAAGGAGCTAAGCAGGGACTACTTGCTTCAGAAAGCTGGAATTATGATTTACAAATAGTACTCAACATTCAAAAAGAAGATCCTGCACAATAGAATTCTACTGTGAAATAAAGCTTATCACTGAAACTCAGTCATATAGATGAGTGTTCTAGCATTAAATATCTTCCATTTGTAATTTCAAACCTTTGCACAATTAAATTGCCAGTCTCTGAGAACAGGCTATCTGCTGAAATTAGTGTTTGTTTGAATACAGAAACTGTTTAATCACAACCACAAACCACAACCTGCCACGTTTCTGTTAACACAACTTGATATCAGGAGCTAAGTGCTAAAAGAGGCGAAAACACTGATCCACTGTCACCCTACCCCAGGCTCCTGTCATCACTGAGTAAACCATCTCTGTGTATCAGAACACACAGCTTTAGATCTTCATCTCTAAACTATGGGTAGTCTTTGTTTTCAATATCTATTAATGAATTCATAGGATATTTTTTAAAAGTCAGTTATAAAGAAGTAGAAAGAACACAAGGGATGAAATTTTATTAGATGTATGATTAGTATCTCATTATTACTTTTGAATTGTATTTCAGGACTGTCAGCTTAGTTTAAAAAAAAAAAAAAAGTCTTAAGAATTTCACTTATTTTTGCAACAGACTTCTTGCACTAGTGATAAAACTAGAGAATAGTTTTGGGTCAATACATGGCCAGAACTCCATTATATAAAGCAAAGATGAATAGAGAACAGCTTCACCATGGGCTGGAAAAATACAAACCAGAACAAAACCCCAAGTCTTGCTGCCTTCAGGGAGGGTTTACCTATTTCATACTCAATTTAAGATCACTGTAATGACTGTTAAGATTTGTTCAGTGACTTGACTACTTTTTTCACTAAATAAGCACTTTCCCATATGTATGGTAATGGATCATTTTAAATACAATATAAAACAGATCAAGATATATATTATCCTCTCTATTTCTAAACACTTTGTTAATGAAACTTTAAGGCCAGCTTCCTTACACATCATTATAAATAATTTTTGAGGGATTTGAATAATGACTTGGAGAAAATATTTGAACTACAGAATTGATTACAAAGCTGTACCTCGTGTCAGTTCAAGGAATGGAACATACACTATACATTCAAAATAGCAAAAGGATACAGTGGACAAAACACAACAAACAACATGAAAATATGTAAGAGAAGTGATTTGATACATGTTAACAAAATCAAAACATCATTGAAGATCATACTTTTTTGGTGCAATTGGAAAAACAATGCTTTAAAAAATGTTGAAAAAGCAAGGTTAATCTTTCCTGAGGACAAAGAAATAGCTCTTAATATTGAGGTTCTGGTTTTTCAGTTCTATCTTCTTATGGTCACATATCACCAGTAGGCAAAATCTTCTGAAACCAGTGATATTTAACCAGTAAAGCAAGAAAACTTTAGTTCAAGAAATTTGCCTAAGTAGGAAAAAGGAAAAGAAGAACAAGTTGTATTCTTGTGAAGATTATTATACATACTGATTTTAATACAGAGCTTTAACAAATAAAATCAGAATATACTTAAATATAGTAGGAGGGTGAAAAACTGTAAGGGGATATTCACATTGTAACTTTTCGATACCCAACATTTATTTTACTGCAAGCAGAAAAAGCTAAGCTTCTTGCAAGCAACAATGTAGATCATTTGGGTTTGGATAAATTTTTCACAAAGATGTAAGGACTACAAAATTAGTCACCTAGAGCTTGAGAGTACAAACATCGTACTTCACTTGGTAGATTTTTACAACCTGTCCTAAACTTTCTCAGAAGCCTTTATTTTAATTCTAACCAGAAGCTCACAATGTTTATTTCATATCCAACTCTTTAATTCAAAGCCCAAGCATGAGACAAGAAAAGTGAACAGCATAGAAAGGATACTGGACTGTCCATCTGTACTCGTATAGAGACCTCAAATTACTGATTCTGTTAAAGAGTTACAACAGTTAATTCAGTCCTGTAAGAGAAAGCAAACTTATTAACTGCTTTTGCAGGAATCTTTGAGGACCAAATGGGCAGGATGAGGTAACAGCTGGAACACCAGATTGAAAACAGCTAGACTGATCCAAAGAATGCCTTTATGGTCAATAATAATAACAATATATCAAGAAAAACCTCAATTTGAAGAATGACAGCAGTCAGGACTGTCTGAAAAAGTGGTTGACTTTGAGAACTGTAAAATGGTAGCACCTCTAACAAGGGGCAGAAACGGCAACTTGTTCTGGAAAACACAAACTGTTCCTCAGCTATAGATACCCTGTACTTGCAGTGAGAACAAATGGCAGAAAAGAGAGTCCAGGAATCTTAGCATTTGTTTGGAGTTTGCCAGACTTGTGGAAAGTTCTTATTATAACTCTAAATAAACTAGTGGATGATTCTGAACTGGAAAAATATTTATCAGGTAAATTTCTGTTTAGTACGTTTAGAAGGATATTACGTCAACATTTTACTTCATATTAACATACAATAAGCCACAAAAAAATAAATAGTAATTAAATTCTGAAGTTAAACATTAAGATTCAATTTTTTTTACAAAGTATTCCTCCTAAATAAAATTGAATGTTATCAATAATTTTATATGGATACAAACAGCTTTAGTTAGGTGTCCTGATAGAATATCATTGCTCAGATCTTACACTTAGGCCTAAATTCAAGAAGTTATGAATAAAAAAAAAATTCAAGAATGAATGAATAAATGAAACTAAAAGTTAACCCTTTCTTACCAGCAGGAATTATGCCAATCCTTATATTGCACTGGACTAACGATGCTTTGGGATTATTTTGGTCTATGCCAGCGTCCTTCTGCATCCTTCCAATGAGACCATGCATCACTTCACTGAACATGCCGTCCCCACCAACACAAACAACACTGCCAGGAAACACAAATTAGAATGCACACTAACAGTCAATAAACAACACAGCAAGTGTTCTGCTTAGGGCATGCACTGGGCACACCAAAAATAGTTGTTCTAGTCTCTTCCTCCATTTTTACAGGATATAGTAGCCCACAGTCAACCAGGCAATTAACAAAAAGCAGAAAAAAAACTTTCAAGCTACAAAACTGCAAATGCACTTTGGCATATCTGCAACATTAGGAAAAAATGTTGGAATGCAACCTGCAAAAATCTTTATCTTCTACTACTGTGTGCAGACAGACAAATATTAGTAAAAATTCACTATACAAATAAAACACTGAACAGGACCGTACATACAGCTTTCAAAGTACACAAAATGGAAACAGATTACTTTTACTAAAAAGGGAAAAGTTAATATTTTCCACTTGAGGCAGAAGTATATTTTACACTATTTATTAGGAATATACAGTAGATGAAAGTCAGAATCCAGAGAAGTGCGTGCCTGCATCTTTTGAACAGACTCAGATCCCATCAAACAGACAGAAGTCATGTGTATCTACATAACCATTCATAATGAGACAGAGTTCTGAATGTTACAAGATGCAAAACTTTGTTTCACAAATTTAATTCAGGTCAGAGCTGGTACAGCAGCTCCACAGACCGTGAGTATGTTAAAACTCAGCAGAGAGTCCACAGCCAAGCAAATACTAAGAAGTAAAAAGACTCTTTTACAGCAGTACACATTTTATGAACAACAATCAAACGCACTCTGCAAGCATAAACATTCTTTAACTAAAAAAAAACAACTACACTTTAAAGGAACACATGAGAAATCCAGAGCTACATATGTAGTTCCTAGCATATACAAATTTAGGAATGTGTATTGTGTTATCTAGAGCAATAATTTCCAACTCATAAACTAATACTCTTTCACATCATCAACAACACATATTGCAGAATGAGCACTTATTTCACAAGACAAATTAATCTAATTTTTAAGTATAGATGATTTAAATTTAGTTATTATTGCATTTTCAGCAAATGGAAAGCTTGAAACAGTCATTTTTCTCCGTGAATGGTGAGAACAGTCTTAAAAATATGAACTAAGTTAAGACCTATGTGACTGAGAGAGAAGGAACAAAAGGATAGTTGTTATCAATTTTTGTAATCTTTTTCTCTTCCCATAGCTTAACTACACTATTCCTCAGTTTTAGCCTTAACTTTCTCTGCAGACTCAAAAAAATAGGCTAAAGAAACAAAAATTTCCATGTCAGTTCAAGATCAGTGTTGTCCCAGCACTAGTTTGCTCAAAGCTCCATCCAGCCTGGCCTTTAACACTTCCAGGGATGAGGTATCCATGACTTCTCTGGGCAGTCTGTTCCAGTGCCTCTCCACTCTCACAGCAAAGCATTTCTTCCTTAAATGTAATCTAAACCTTCCCTCTTTCAAAACCATTCCCTCTTGTCCTACTGTTACATGCCCTTGTAAAATGTCCCTCTCCAGCCTCCTTTTTAGGCCCCCTGAGGCACTGAAAAGTGCTCTAAAGTCTCCCTGGAGCCTTCCCGAGCTGAACAAGCTCAGCTCTCCCAACCTGTCTTCATAGGAGAGGTGCTCCAGCCCTCTGATCATCCTCTACAGCAAACACTGTATCCAGGCTTAGAGGGCACAGTTATATAAATAACTACACCTATATCTACCTTCTACACTATAAAGGTAAATATGATAAAGAGCTTCACATATGCAATAACAGCAAACCAAATTCACAGCAAACATCAGAAAACCAATGTACAAGTCAGACATATGATGCACATGTGAAGGCCCCTGGTGAAAAATGTCTGAAAGAAACATCTTAAGAATGATTCTTACTCTTGGGCTTTGTTGTACTAGAGGGTAAGCATTTCACTTTTTAGATAGATGATAAGAGCAAACAACATCTGCTAGAGGACTTCAGAAGCTAATCCACAAGGTCCCTTCTAATCTCAACCATTCTGAGAACTAACGCAAAAAGTACAAAAAAACCCCAACTAGAAACAATTTTACAAAGGCTTGTGCAACAGACATATGCATAAAAACAGTGGTACATGTCACTTATTCCAAACATGGCTATTACCTGCATGACACTACAACATGTTCTAACTGTTCTACACAGTGATGAAAACCCTGCTATAGTGTAACCAAATGCGTATTTTAAGTAACTGTGCTTAAAGAAAAGCTGTTCAACCACTGAGCTATTAGGTGACTACATTCACCATAAGAAATTCCTATAAGGCAAACTAGGAAGAACAAACAGGAAAACATGCATAAGGTATTTAAATTAGCTGTCCAAAGTAAAACATTTGAAAAGAAGTAAAGCAATTATCATTAAGAATCCTGTATCTACTTGCAGAATTCCATGTATGGCTTTGCCAAACAGGGAATCTGGAGATGAAATGAAGAAATTCATCAGGGAATGAAGGAAAAGCCACACATCAGAACCAGTCTATGGGGACTGCTGAACATCAATTAGATGCAGGAATCCAAAGAACCTTTTACTGTGTGGGAGGAAAGTCAAATCTGATGAAACACACATCTATATAGTTCAACCATTTTTTAAATTTTCCAGATGACCACATAATTTGTTATTTAAAAAGTAGTATTTATTCAGGAAGTCCTTCCTAACATCACTGTTGACCACAGAAAGAGTTGTACATGATGGACACAAGTCAGGCTTGGACAGACAGGCTGCAGATCCCAAGCAAACTGCTATTCAGGCCCAGCCCAGGAACAGAAGAAGCATCAGATTCTAAAAAGATGCAGTTCTCTGGCCTATTGTTAGAGAGACAAAACAAAGAAAAAACCCCACCAAAGGAAAAAAAAATTCACAATACAAGACTTTAAGTTTGCCAATAACACTTCAGATACTACTACAATTGGTCACTGCCACTTGCTGTAAAAGAAAATTTGCTAGGAGTGGACATGGGTTCATTTGCCTCCTTTTCTGCTCTGTATTCAAATTTCACCAACCATCAGTACACTTATTTCAAACCACAAGTCAAACAAAAAGGAAAAATAACAGCTAACTAGGTTTGTCTAGGATCAATGTTTCCCTTCCTTGAACTTCTGAAAAATTAGGAAAAGTCACAGTAGAGACAAAACTGTTTATTTGAAGGCAAGTAATTTTAAAGCATGTGAAGTCTGGGAAGTCAGTCTATGAATGTCATTTCTTACTAACACCATGTCCCAACGTCATGCCCTTACTCAACACAGACAAATTACTACAGCAAAAGGACTCTGAAAAGACTGAGTGTGTTTTCTTTTTACAACTTACCAGTTTAAATGTACTTGTCAACAGGCACAAGATACAATTTTAAAATACTGTAGTTATGAGAGTTTATATGCATACATTTTCATGTTTTGCCAGACTTGTAACTTGTTTCATGTCATGAACTGGAAACTGAAATTACTAGCATTTTTATTAAAATATTCTGCTTCTACAGCAGATTTAATAATGGAATGCAAGATCACCATTCAGTCAGGTCTTATTTTAAAGCAGTAACTTCCAAACAGAATAAATGCAAATAAAGCCAAATGATATAGGCACTATTGAACAGTCATCTACAGCAGAAGGAACTACCTGAAACATTTTTGAACAGTCCCATTTTTTTTACACACAGGCTGAATGCTGCTGGTGTAGTGTTCTGAACTCATGTATGTCAAGACCACAAAACATTTCTGGGTAGCTTTTGAGCTATAACAGAATGCTCAACTGAGCAGAATTAATCTTACATTCATCTTTTGAACACAAATCTCATGCAAACATTGTCATACTATGCTTGAATCTATTGTGTTGATCAAGTTTACTGAAACAGTTTATTTTTCTTTCTGTACTCCTAAATGTTGATCTCCTACAAAAAGGAACATGCCCTAGGACTTTCAGCTGTTGCAATAAATGTATTAGTAATGAAAGCTACCATTTTAAATTAGAGACAAGAACAGACCAATTACATAATGTATCAGCTCAAAAATGATTTTAAAAGGCAAGTAAAGTTACTTACCCATCATATTTATAAATATTAACTTCAAATAAGTTGTCCTTAGCATGGTTAGCATGTTCAGTTACTGTGAAGAAATAAACACATTATAATTTATTATTAAAAATACTACAATAAAGCTGTATATAATATAGAATTATAAAAATTAATTCATTAATAACTACCAATGTGACTATAAAACAGCCTGTCCATAAGATGTCTCAAAAGATTTTTTGCCAAAGAAAGAATTAAAGGAGATATACACAGTACATACTGTACTGCATACTGAGAAAATGTTTCAGTAAAAATTGTGCAAATGATCAATTAGTTTTAACAGTGAAAATAGAAAAGAGAAGAAAGGCAGCATCTTTATTAAGAGCCCAAATAGCTCAGGAGCACCAGAAGTTTTATTTTTGTAGGCAGGAAGTTGATAGCAAGTTGCCATTTATCTGGCTACCTATGCTTTAATTAGAAAACATTCGCTACCACTTTGTTTCATTTCCTTAGTAAGAAAAGGTAACTCTAACAGAGAGAACTTTAGTAACTCAGGAATGTTTTAAAGAGTTCATACTATGCTTATTAAAAAATTAAAGTATTCGTTACTCACTAAGAACATCAGTGAATATAGAAGCCAGACTGAAGAGTGGAGCAACTTTCTGTTCATAAATCCTCTTCCCTTGTCTTTTTCCTCCATAGGGATTAATATACACAAGCAGCTGCTTTGGTCTGGACTCTGCAGTAAGGAAAACCATAGTATACTACTTTTGTACACAAACAAAAAATTCATCAAAGCCATACAAATCCAAACCTATTAACATCAAAGCAAACACATCATAAAAGGCTTGTCACTCTTTCACAAAGAGCTGTAAAGGTCTGCTTCATCTGCTCTCTTCATTACAGTGATACCAACAGTATTGAACAAATTGTTAATAAGACAGCAGGTGAAATTCAGAACTATTTCTTCTGAATCTCTATCTCACACTCTTATTTGTCATTCTTGCAGTACCCTCTCACTACATAAGTTACCTTATGTGAGTATTACAGGCATACGAGATGAAAAGAACAGCAATAGCAAAGCTTTTCACTTGTAAGTGAAGCACACATAAAAGTACTTTTACATAAATTTATTTAAACTTTATTCTTTCTTTAATAACATGGTTAAAATCAATTTCCTTGCTGTGATCAAGTCACACTAAGAATGTCTCACAAAACTACATGCTGCACAGCACGTGCTTGTCCTACAGTGTTAGTTACCCTAAAGTGTTACCCCCCCTCCCCTCTCCTAAAGCACCTTTGATATTACTGTCTCAAATTTGTCCAAACAGTTGTGGACTTAGACTAGTAGTGTCAATGAAAACAATTATTACACCTCTGTATTAAGAGAGGTACAAAACAGTAATGCTTGCTGCACCTAGAAAACCTCCTTTTTATGGAACAGACAAAACCCTTAACATTTGTACTTCCTCAAATGGCATTCTAGATTTAGTTTAAAATGAAAAAATATGAGACTTATTACATCAGCACACTTCTAAAACAAATCCACCCAAGCTAGATAGACTGAGTGGTTTAAATCTGCCATACACTCAAAGCACTATTCACCCCATCTGAGAACATATTCCTTTTCTTGAAGGAATTTGTAACCAATAAAATGAACAATTGCACTCAAATGGAATTGACTGCTTAGGCCACAGTTCTCACAGGTGTACTGAATGGATGCACAAACCCCATTTTTTGAAAAAGACGTATCTTGTGTAATGTATGCAAAACAAAAACATTAAGAATGCTTCCATTGCCTGTTCAGAACAGTTTTTCTTCCATACTAATTTTTATTCAGTAAGCCTTACATATTTGCCTGAGTCCCACTGCAGGTGTACTTGTATCCAATCCCTTCTCCAGCTCTGTATCTCACACAGACCTCAGACACTGTAGGGACCTCATCCCTAGTCCTGTCTCCAGCTCCAGCTGTTCTGCCCTGGCCTCCCTGGATGGACACAATTACTTGATCTCACCTGGGCTGTAAATTACACCTGTTTCTATCCCCATCCCTGCTCTGCCCACCCTGCTCAGATACAGTGGGACCCTGGTCAGCAAGGGCACTGCCTCTGCCATGATCACCCATGACTTCCTTTCTGTCCAAGTTACTCTGCTTCTGCTGCTTCCTGACATCTATCAAAGCATCTTTTAGGAATAACTTCTTCAAAATGACTTTTAACCTCCCATGAAGTAGATGTCCAAGAGTCTCAGAAATGATTAATGATAACTCTTACTACTTAAGACACATTTTATTGATGACAGAGTCTGGAAAGGTGAAACAGACCCATAAATCTTCCAATTGCTACAGTCCTTGAACTCAAATCTCTGGAGTACCTTAAATCCTTGAGCTTACACCTGCCCATTACTTCTTCAAAAGCTACAGTCATTTAAAACCACTGCTAGGCTTTCAATGTATCTCTGTTTTGTGAAAATAATTAATATCAGGGCAAAATTATACAACACCTACAGTACTGATGACTAAAGCACTCAGTACAACTTAGTGAATATGTAAGATAAAGCAGTGATACAGAAACCCTTCAACTCTTGGCTCCCTCAATTTTATAGCTTGAGCTGCTCTTAGGAGTCCAAAAAAGCAGATGTATCAAAATGACATTGATTGGCAAGCCTACAAAATGATGGTGCAAATGTTCACAGTTCATTCAAACTTACTCTGCATTTCAAGTAATTCCTTCAGTGCCTGTATCCACTGATTACATAAGTGCTCATCCACACACCAAAACGTCACTTCACTGCACCGCCAGCGGTGATTTCGGGCTTTCTTCACATAATAGACTATTTAAATTAAAAAAACAAAAAACAACAAAAAAACCAAAACAACGTAATGAGACGGTTCTATGAAACAAAAAATGCATTTCAGAAAGATCTCCAAAATACTGACCTGTAATTAACCCCCACTACACACTTCTACAAATGACAGAAGCATTTAGAGTATGACATTTGCAGAGAGTTCAAATGAAAACATAAGTGAAAACAGTAGCTACAGGCAGACACCTAAAAAAAGACTTCATTTTAAATAAGCCACTTCTCATACACTTATTATAGATATACTTGTTCAGAAGTTCACTGAGCTTATGTATTATCTGTATTAAAGTCGACAATATCTACATAAAAAGCCACAAGCTCAAGAAGATAAGCCACAGTGACATAACTCTCATGTAACCAATAGGGGGAATTTCATTCTGTAAAGCTGAAATTTGAGAAAAAAAGATTTTGTTTTCTTGTGCATTAAGACCTTATACTTACACTTCATATACAGTATCTCCAATCACTCTTACTGGAGGACTAAAGGTGAGGAAAATACTCCACAATATAAAATTTTGGCATGACATCTTTTTAGCATATAAGTCACCACCCTTTTCCCAAACCAGACACTTATTTTTGGCACTTTGTTTTACGAATGCAGTCGATAATACAAAGAAACATTTATGCATTCATCTTGATGGTTAGGGGTAATTTACAAAATTACCCCAAATATTTAGGACTCATTCTTTTACCCTCTCTCAGTTTTCTGGTCAAGAAGTAGCAAGCAGGTGTCCTGCTGCAGAGTCATTCAGCAGCAAAAAGACACCGGGGGAACACTCAGACATTAGTTTGAACTTCATTAAAAATAACTAAATACAGCATGTGTTCCTAAAGGAAGAGTTTTATTTTCCAGATAGGGATCTTTAAATATAAATCAAAAGATTTTGGTGGGGGTTCTTTTGTTTTTGTTGCGACTGTTGCTTGAGTTATTTTAGTTTGGGATTTTAGGGGGGAGGGGCGCATTGGGAGGGTCTTTTCTGCGGGTTTTTTGTTTGTTTGTTTGGGTTGTCTTTGGTTTTTGGTTGATTTTTTTTTTTGAGGATGGAGTTTTTTTAAACACATAATTTACCCCCAAACTTTGACCATTTCTTCTGAGTCTGCCTTAAACCACCTTCAACAGAAGAACAAGCACAAGCAGCCAGACTGTTATCTGCCTTACCTGTGAAAGCATGTAGCTTTGCCATTTTTTGCCATCTGCCAATGTTACGTTGTTTCTTGTTAAACTCAGTTTCTTCTACAGCAATGATCTCAGAGATGGGTACAAAACAGTTTTCTGTATGAACAGAAGATCTTACATATTAGAATCCTCAAACATCACCTGAATGATCACTTCTATAACTAATATGATACAGATATATGATTAGGTAAGTTGCTCAATAAGCACAACCAAGAGCATAAATAGAAATTTTCTGAATAGTTTAAACCTTCCTTTGCTTTTAGTCAAAAGCACATAATCCACAACCACCTACAAACTACCCAAAACAAATATTTCGAATGTCTATAATTTCTCAGAAAATCAAGTATTTTGTGTGTTAAAATACTTTTGCATGAAGCCAAAATCCAGCAACATTGATTTCAGAATAATTAATCTTCCCCTTCTACAAGGCCTAGTCCAGATACTTGACAGTCAAAAGCACAAGCTATTTCAAAGAATGTGCAACTAAATCTAGTGCACAGACTACACAGGCTATTATTCTCAAGTACATGGCTGGCTTATGAAAGAAGGGCATTCATATGAATTCTTAAGATTTTAAATCCCACTAAGCTTTTAAAATTTAGTATCTCTTAAGAAGAGAATTCTAAATGTTACATTTATGTACTGTGAAATATTTTCCTTGTATCAACTTCAAAACTGATGTTTTTCAGAATTAAAGGCCTCTTGTTCTCAGACTATGAAATAATTTCCTCCAACCTCATTCTCTTTTCTCTTATAGCTCCTAAACATCATCTCAGACTTCTTAACTCCTGTCAAATTGAAGATTTTTGTCTCATTTTCATTACTGATTTCAACTCTGCTTTGTTGCTACTTCATCTCAAAAAAGTGAAACTTAAATTGCATGCTTTGTATTTTTGAAAAGCAAGTGTTCTCTGTATACATATGTGTGTATAAAATTGTTATAATAATAGTCTTATGCAAATCATCTCTTATATAAGAATTATAATATACTTGCTTCTCTCAAATATACAGTGATACCAAGATATTGAGATATTCAACACATTAAATACAGACAATAATAACATTATTACTGAGGTTTATTCTGCATTTCATTTTCCTTATTATTTTGCAGCAGTACAATGGTAGTGGTGAGGAATGTAAAATGAGTGAAAAGTTTTCCTGATCTCTTCACAGTGACGACTGCAATTCATTTGCCACTAATTCACTTTTATTATTTTTCTCATCCTATTTAATTGGTTTAGTCAAGAGAGTCTTTACATATCATCACATGTATTGACAAATTGTGGACTACTCCCTAAGGGATTTTGGTATTTGACATGATTTATATTCATTTAGTGATTTTATCTTCCTTGATTTTTTTAGCATGATTCCGAAGAAACGTAGCCTTCAAACTTTACACTGAGGTCCTTTAGGAATTTGGCTGTATTTGAATGTTTCAACTCAAAACCAAATTTCAGCTTATAAAAATTGCATTTACGACATTCAAGGCACGATAGGGAAGTACAGCAGTCACATAATGTTGTTATAAAGATCCAACAGCAGAGATAAACACTGAGATGTATGATTTGTGTACTACACATATGCACATGTAAGACCACATCTAGTACTGGACAGCAGCAGTTATTTGGTCTTTCAACAGATGCAAGTAAGGGATCTCAATATGATTAACCTAAACATTTACCCAAGGCAAAAGACATGCAGAACAGAGATGGAACAATGAAGGAAAGGAAGCACATTATTTAATGCTTCTTTCCCAAAATTGCTTTTACTTATTTTTCTACTGGCTCTGCCATTGATCCATATGTCAAAATATGAAAGAAAATTTGTGCATTTATAAAGATTGCACTTAAATGGTAATATATTTTGTTACTGCTCAAAGATATGCTACAAAACTTAGAAACTACATTTTGATAAAAATTTAAATGCCAGTGCTCTAAATAATGTTTTTGGAGACAGTTGTACATAGTGCATACTTATTAGCATGTACACTGGGAGCAGCAACAGAAGTAATTGTCTTATTAGGCATTTTTTATATAATTAAGCTGTCCATCTGTACAGCTGGCTAATAGATTTTAAAGTACTTCCAAATCTGTGTCACTGAAAGCATATCTTTAGAGTATATACTTCAGCACATATTACACAGCTTCTACTAACCTTGAAACCACTTATAAGCCCCCCTAATTCTGTGTTCCCCCTATGACAGTTGCATGCCTGTTTTGATTTTCCAGCAAATCTCTTCACAGACATGGCAAAAAAGGCAAAAAGTGAATATTTTTTGTTTGTATGTATTTTTTTAATCTTATGGACCAGAGTTACAAATTTGAAAAACAGGTTCCTGAAAAATGGAGGGGTGGGGGAGAGAACCAATGGAACAAAAATGAAGAACAGATCCCACCTTCCATCTGTAAATCTTTGGCTTTGCTGGAGTTTGAGTCTGAGGAGTTTCTGTTCTGGGAATACCAGCTCTGCTGATTATATCCCTCAGTACTACTTGGCACCTTAAAAGCAGCAAGCAACTCCAATGTCCTGACAACACACTCCTATCTTGAGGCAGTCAAAATCACACACTACTGAACCCAGTAATTGCAGATGGCCAGAAAGATGCAAAGCTGTCTCAAATAACATGTGTTACTCAGAACATTCCCTACTGCTTATAACAACAAATGCCAGTGTGTTTGAACAGAACTCAAGAATTTCTATCAGTCCAAATATCTCTATCACTATTTGACTTAGTACTACCCAGAACATTGTTCAATCACATTGCAAACCAAGTGCTCAGTCCCACTCCTTCTTCTCCTTTTCCTTGGAAGAAGCTTTCAGTGTGAAGCAGAGACCTTCAGTACGAGCACAATTGTCCTGTTCCTATGAACACAATGCCCTCCTCTACTGTTTAGTCACCAAAACCTGCCCCATAAAAAATAGTACTAACCAAGCCTCTCTTCAAGTTCACATATGTACTAATTATAGTCCTTTCCCACACCTATTTTCGTAGCATTTACCCTATGATCAAGTAGCATGAGACATTTCTTTCACTGACATAGCACAAAGCTGTTCACTCAAAGGCCTTCACCTTTATGTTCCTCTCCCAAAAGATGGAAAACATTATTGGCACATTAACAAAATAAACCCCCACAAAAAAAGTTGTTTACATCAGTACTACAAGGTCAACATTAATGAAAAATGTTGACATGTGGGCTCAGACATTTTCAAACAAAGAACATTACTTGGCTCAATCCAATCTATTCAACCAAGTAGCACAAAATAGCTTCTAGACAAAATTTTCACCATGGTCAATGGCGAGCAGATTAGAGACAAAGAGCTGACCATCCAAAGAAGGAAGATGAAAGCGCGTGGCAAAAAAAAGTAAAAAGTTAAAAAGCCAAACAAAACACACATTAAACAGGTGACAGTCTTCTCAGCACTCTGGCTGTGCCAGTCATTACTCATTCTGGGTCAGAGTGCTCTTAATCTTAACATTCTTCCTAAAAGCAAACTGATATATCAGCAAAACATGGGCTTAGATGCACAGTACTTGTCCCACATTAAGCAGGTGGGAGAGAAGAAAAACCCCACAGAAGGGGGCCTCAGTGACAGTGGGCTTTCTTTGTGCAAAACACAGCCAGCAGTTGGGAAATGTATTTTTCTGTGTTGAGAAAAGATTTTTAGTGTGCCATTGCTGTCTGCCTCTCCCACAGAACATTTCCTGAGTTTATGAGCACTCACTCAGAACTTCAGTCAAGACTCATTCACTCATCACTGCCAGCTATGTATCCTACAGACCAAACCTCCCCCTCACAAATGTGTTAGCTCAAAGCAACCTAGACACATGCACAAGCACAAAAACATTGCTGATCCCAGCATTTATTCTTAAAGAAATTTATTTAAGGTTTATTCTAAAAATTCAGCTGAGGCCCACAGATGCAGTGGCACTTAGAATTAATTTAAACTATTAGTGTATTCTTATGACTTAAAAGTAAAAAGCTGAGATATAGGTTTAAAGAAAAAGTGTATTTTAAGTCACTTTGAAAACTAATTTGCTGTTAGAGCTCACATGAAGGGTTAAGCTTTCAGGTTTAAGATTTGCCTTCACCTAAAAGCAAGACAAGAGGAACACTTTCTATCAGAAGGTACATGGTATTATACCAATCATGCACTATGGAAAGCTGTGTTTAATACACTCTAGAGTAAGAGAAGGTAGGATATAGAGCAGAATTACTGACAATTCACATCCTAAGGGAGGGGGAAGAAAAAAGGTATCACAATTGATTTAAATCAAAACTGTGGAGGAGTCACAGAAACATCCAAAGATCATGACTTCACCATGTACAGCCATGTATAAGGAAATTTGCTTCTTTTATTTTAAAGTAAATCTTCAAGTACTTTGTAAACCAACAGACCAGTTTCTACTAAGATCACACAGCTACTTCACATCACATGAGTCTGAATCAAAGCACAGCAATTTGAAAGTGGATCAACTTGTATATTTAAATAATACTATTGAATGTCTTCCTATTGTTTCTTCAGCCATTTCCAAATAAAATCTTTTCAGCTCCACTATGAATATTTCCATAAAGTAGGGAATAAGATGCACTTATTCACCTTAAGGGGTGGGCAGGGGGCGAAACAACCCAGCAAAAAGATGTATGCTGAAGAACATATACTGCTTAGTGTGCATCTCTATTTGAATAACATACCTTCCAGAAGACACATTCCAAAGAAGTAATGCCTGCTGGAGCAATTATTCCCCACATCCTACTTGCACAATGCAGCTACGGCATTGCCTACAGAGAAACATGGTTCACATTTCTGCACACACCCTTTGCCAGATGGGGAAGGCTGATGACAAATGACCTTGACTAAGGATATGCCAACACTCTGCAAGTACCAAGTGCTGGACAGACCTTGCTGCCAAGCTGGCCCACCCTCTGCTAAGCACCCTGTTTATCAAACTGAGCTTTCTTTAGAAGACACCAGAATGACATCAGTGTTGTGAACACTAGTTCTGAGGCTTCCTCAGGCGGTTGTTTTGGAAAAGACACAGAAGAGAATTCTGAAATACAAAGGCAAAAAGAAAGCACACAGCTTAAGTGAAGGCAAGAGCTCAGGGTCTAGTTTGGTCCCCCCCTTCATGTTTGTACTTTCGAAAAAAGAAATCCTAGAAAAATGACAGGAGAACCTCATTCTGCATTTGTAATGCTTTAGTACCAGGCACAATTAAACCTTAGCCAATGCTTCTGAAATACCTCTACGTGTATCCATACATTACACTCTCTGCTATGAATTTGATACAAAACATTTTATCACGTGTTACACGTGCCATCAACATGAGGGAAATAATAAAACAATTTAGCTGACCAGCTTTGCACACACTATTTATGACTCATGACTAACTCTCATGGAGAAATGTTACAAGGATGAAAAATAATGTTCATCAGAAAATGTGAAGATGGAGGCATCCCTAGAAAAAAAGATGCATAGCTGAAAGTAACAAGAGAAACACATGAAAATTCACAGGTAAAACTTTTCCATATAAATTCAAACATGTCTAACCATCTAAGAATAGGAAACAGGAACCTGATTACACTGAAAAGAGAACTCGAAACTATGATGCTGCTAAACAAAGTCTAACAGTAGGAAAGAAACCGTATTTCAGAATTTAAAAAAATACCATGACTTGAACAAACATGTTTTTGTTATTGTTGGTATCTTCCAAATGATAGCATTAAAAAGCATTGTCCTGAATTAATACTTTGGCATTTTGACAGAATAGGCTTCAAATACATACGTATATACATATATATATGTATGTATATAAATATCACTGTACAGAGATGAGAAAACAGAAGAATCTCCCCATACTCTCTAAAACTGTATTTTCCTGGACAAAGTCTGTGTTGTTTCCTATCTGTTCCTGATTTTGGATGCAACAAGGAAAGGTAAACATTTCAACACTTCTACAATACATCTAGCTCTAGCTCTAGTTCTGTACGTGTCAAAGTCCGAAAACCTTGAGAAAACATATACCAAACAATTTTTATTCATATACTAAATTCAAGATGGTAACAAATGCTCTGAAAATAAGTAGCCCTGTGTTTTTACAGTTTAAAGACAACTGCTTCACTCTAATAGCTACCTACTAAACAAGAAATGTAGCACTTTCATACTGCATAATTTAGTCTGTATTTAGACACAGTGCAGTCATGTAGTCAAAGGCTAAATGGTAGAAAGATAGCAATCTTGGCCAAGCAACTCTTCTGAAATTATATGCTTCTAACTAACCATCTTCCATATTATTAAGTTTATTTATATATTGTCATGTATGCTGTTCATATTTCCAAAATAATTATAGAGAGCACAATGAATCATCACAGGTCTTAAAAAGAGCTTGGAGACAACGGGGCAGCAATACAAAACTGTGATGATATTAAAGGTCGAGTGCATGAATTAATGAGGGTGTTAAGAAGAGAAGGTACATTATCTATTGTTTTGATCCCTACTTAAATTATACCTGTGCCTCCAGAACACTTAAGCATTTCCTTTTCTTCTCCTTTCTCTTATGATTTCACATCATGTTTTTCAAAATCTTGTAAAGAGCTGTGCTACAAGACAGTGGCTGCACTCAGTAACCACACGAGCCTCTTAGGGCATCTCCAGCTGGGTACTGCTTCAGAAACTGCCACATGTAGACTCTAATTTACTGTGCTCCACTCTCCTTCCACCATTCCCAGAATTATGATATGCAGAACATGCTTCAGGGCAAGTTCATACACCCTTTGGTCTACCAGGAGCAAGGCAAGAAAACTTACAACTTAACAAGTAGTTAAAATTCACAGCTGCAAGCAGCTGTAAACTTTAGAGTGCTCCTGAGAGAGCCCTTGTGAATCTGTGGCACTCGTGCTTGGTGTAAAGCAATTCATCAGACAGGAGAGTGGCACTCCCCTTGGACTGGCTCTAGCCTACACATCAATCTCCCTGTGACTTTGCAAAGGCATTTTTAGAAGGATTTTACACAATTCGACCAAATTATCGCCAAATAGGAGCTACTTTACCTAGTGGGAGCAATTATCCTAAAAGACCTTGAAACTTTCTATTTTAAATTTAAGATCCAGGTACCTTTATCTACACTAATTTCATTTCATTTTGTAAAGTATACAGCCTATTTTACACAACAATGTATTCAGCTTGGCAGAATTAAAGAATCAATTTGTTCTTAATGTCTTAAGTTCCTTTAACTGAGAAAAGTTCAGGAATTTTTGATTACTTTTTTCATCAGTATTGTTGATAAACACTAGATTATGTCAAACTACTTGCACAATAGCAAGGGAAGGATAACACTCCTTATGTATTATGAATAAGAAGAGTTGTACTTGAAACATAACCAAATCTCAGTTACGTAAACTGTAATGCCAAATTCCTACAATTCTTGAGTTCTCTTTCTCCTTTTTCCCTCACCTTCCTGAAAAAAGCCTCAGGCCAATATGATATTATGATAAAATCTGAAAAATATTTAACAAAGGTACATGGTAAGAATGGAATAACTATTTAACTATTTAAGTTTGGGGACTTGCCTGGGATTGGAAGCATCTCTATTCAAACCTTTCTCAGATAAAACTTGGGAGTCAGCCTTTCTATTATTAGTTTCTCACTGTCTCAGATCCTGCAGCGTCTAGAATGAGGATGACAGCAGTTTCTAACTCTACAGCAGCTGCTGTGAAATAAAGGGCATTACACATTTTCAAATGTTCACATGTCATGTTAATATGGCTGCAATAACAATGCCAATAATTACTATATAAGACCCCCAGGGTCAAAGACCCTGAAAAGATATCTCTTAAAAGTACAGTAGAAAGTTTGATAATGTTAACATTCTCACAAGTTAATCTGAATTTTTTCAGGTATCTTCATCAGTGACTTCTCAGATTTCTATGGTTTCCCTTCTGTGCAGTTAGCATAGTTTTGTACATCCACATTGTGCTAATTGCACAAAAGGGGAACTACAGAAATCTTTGTTACCATATTGCAAATTAGTAGCCTACATTATATAGTTCCAAACCAGTAAATCTCAAAAGTTAAACTTTCTTTATAAAATTTCCACTAAGCCCATTAGAAAGCTAAGAGTTTTTTACAAAGCCCACCCCCCCCACACACAAAAAAAAACCCTAACAAACAAAATACCCTCAACAAAAGTAGTCATTTCCTGAGACACTGCCTCAGCATGAAAGTGTTTTTAACCACAAGTCTTGTTGTAACTAAAAAAACCAAAACTGCTTTTAAGGTTTTGTAACTCTCTCATGATCTCTGCGATTACTTCAAATACATTAAACTACACGCTTGTCCTTACTCGCGGCGCCAAGACTCAACGGTGTTGAGCTGCCCAAACCTGTGTTCGGCCCGGGCAGCTGCGGGGACAGATGCTCGGCCGGGCTGCCCCGCGACGCGCGGGACGCGCTGCGCTCGCACAGCGAGAGCCGCTCCCGGCTTTGTTCGGGAAGGCACCGCCTGCCCGCCCGGCACCGCCGGCTGCTCCGCGGGCTGCCCGCCCGCATCT